>CAXKVV010001151.1:0-31101 GCA_964058805.1 Schoenoplectus triqueter | reverse complement strand
AAAAAAATAAGTATTACATATGTATCCTTGATTTCAAAAATTTGACTCGAACATGTCCATTTTTTAAATGCTGCCGCCGGCGTTCATAACTCAATCCAAACACGACTCGAACATGTCCATTTTTTAAATGCTGCCGCCGGCGTTCATATATAACTCAATCCAAACACTACTTTTAAGGGAAATAGGGATTTGCACTTTTGCAGAAAAATTGATAAGTTTTTTAACACGGCTGACGCCAAAGTCTAAACTCCAGAGTCTGAACTATAACGTTCATATATAATAGTTGAATGTCTGATAAGTTTATAGACGCCTATGAACACCGGTCTTTATCCATTACATCTGAACGCTAGTGTTTACCTATTATATTTGAACGTCAGTGTTTAGACTTTAGAGTTTAGACTGGCGTTCAGAGAGTTTAGAAAACTTATCAATTTTTTGGCTTTGCAACTCTCTATTTCCCTGAATGGTGGCGTTTGAATTGAGTTATGAAAGCCGGCGTTTAGAAAATAGGCATATGCGTGCCAAATTTTTTTAAACAAGGATATATGTAATACTTATTTTTTATAGGGTTAGAATGATAAAATATCTGAATCGTGCTACAAGCTAGAAAATTGAGAAATGAGTTTTGATGGGTCCTTGGGGTGGATTGTGGAGAGAAATCTCTGCACGAAAGGGGCCGATTCTGTTCTTAAGAAAGTGCTACGTGCACGCAACTTGAGGCTTGATTTCTCCAACTTAATTCATCTAGTTTATTAATTTATAAATTTAATTTACCTGCATTTCCCTCTTTAACAGAAAATACAAATTTCTAACACATGTATACGCGGAGAAGCAGAATATCCGATCCATAACTCATTTCATATAAGTTATGAAACAGATTCCATCAAATTCCGTAGTAGATTTCCATTCTAGGCGAAGTTGACTTTAAATTTTAATAATAAATACAACTGGTTCAATATATAATTATTATTAAGTATAAATTGACAATCTGGATGGACGAAATAAAAGTTGTCACTAATCCAAAAGTACAAATACGGGAGAGAGAAAGAGAAGAAAGAAACGAGAAATCAAGGAGAACAAATCTTACTCACCTCACCTTCTTACCACAATATCTTAACTTACATCAATTTTGCTGAACTTTGTATGCAGTTTCCTACTACTGACACATGGGCTATCTAACCAATAGAAGAGATCTGATGAGAAATTACATTGATCTCAACCAATTCTGATCAAAGCACTCATTTTGTTCATTATTGTACGGTGGAGGTAAATATTTATGCGCCGTATCCTGATTAATATCGGTTAGTCATAGATATTTTCATAAAATTTAGGATGTTGGGAAAGGAAATTCAAATAGAAATATATCAGGACTGGAGTTGAATTTGGTAGCCGTAGGAAGAATTGACCGAGTCAATAGAAGTATAGAACAGAACAGAACAGGACCAGTCAATGGATTCTGATAGAGGTGGTAATCACGCGGGTCGGGTTCGGGTTCGGATTGGACGGGTCGGATCAGTTTGACTTTCTAAAAAAAATTGGGTTGGATCGGATCGGAACAGGGTTGGATCAATTTACATGTTATATTTTTTCAGATTTTTGATAGATTTCGATTGGATTGAAGATTATTTGATCTCTGATCGGATCAGATTAGATCGGATCATTTTGACTTTTTTAAAAAATCAAATTAAATCATATTAGCCCGGATTTCACGGGTTGAGATAGGTCGGATTTTACAACCTCTAATTCTCGACAAGATGGACAACGACGCATGGACCCAGGCACAGCTTAAATTAAATCATCCCCTACGCATGGGACCTAAAACGTAACTCAGTATTAAGGCGTGCTGATCGAATGTAGCGAATATCAGGAGGACTAATGCTGTCGTGAAATTTAATTAAGAAATATTAATAATTAAGATAATAATTAAAATAATTTAAGGTAAATTGACAAATAACTTAAACCAATAACTTAGGGAAGATATATATGATTAAACAAATAGATATATAAAGCTTATAATAAATTATAATAAATTTATTTATCATTATTATTATTTTTATTTATGAATGACTTACTAAATAAGTAAACAGAAAATCAGTCCCAAATAAAATTTAAAAGATTTAATTAATAGTCAAATGAAGATAATTCAATTTAAAAAAAATAAATAATAAATCACTCAAATTTGAAACTAAATAGACTCACATAGCATGGTGATAATAATAATAATAACACATAAATAAATAAATATATATAATTAAACTAAAAACTAAATTAAAATGACTTAACTCCATTTCGAATTAATAGCATAGCATAAATAAATATAGAAATAAAAGTCAAATCTAACGAGATAATGAAAAATAAACATAATAAACAACAGAATTAAAATGTGAAGATAACGATCATGAGATAATATATTTAATTTAAGCAAATTCTTAGAAACTAATGGATAAATAACTAATGGTAACATATAAGGTGACTTATTTAATAATTCGTCTAACCATATCATTACCAACATCAAAATGTCACATAAAATCTTGGACGAACCTCCCTCTCTCTTCATTAACTCCTGCATTAAATGCAAAATATCACTATCTCTCTCTCTCTTCCCGTTCTCTCTTTCTCACATGTCTGTCTCTCTCCCTCGGTCTCCCCCCTTATCTCTCTATCACTCATCTTCTCTCTATCTCTGTCTCCCTCGAGACTCTCACCAGCGACGAAAATGACTCTCTCTCCCTCTTTTTCTCTCTCGACCCCTCCGCTCGAGGATCCCTACCGCTCTCCTTACCACCCACTCCCCCTCTCCCTCCTCCATTAATGCCTCTGGCGCTCTCTCTCTCTCTTCGCTCTGTCTATTCCCCCTACCGATTCCCCGGTATTTCCGCTACTTCCCCTCTCTACTTGTCAGATCAATCATGACCTTGATTTCTTTGGCCTTGTCGCGTTCCCTTTTGGAACTGGTACCTCGCGAACTTCATCATTCTCTCTCCCTTAAAAGCCCACACTGCCCTCTTGTGTCTCTCTGTTGGTTACTTTCTCATGTGTTGAGGCTTAGGTTCATATAACTGATAGGAACACTTACCACTCGAGTTAATCGTATCGTAAGAAGGGAGAAGGGAGGTGATGGAGACACAGTGGATGCGGTTCTCGGCCTGATGCATAGTCGGTACCTTGCAACACTACCCTTTCGCCTCCTGGTTCGCCTACTGGTAAAAACCCTAGCTGATTTCTATTGCTTGTTCCTATTGTGGATTTTGGTGTTTGATTCTTGCTTGGTTGTTGTGACCCTATTTGTATACTGTTTGGTTTTGTGTGGTACCACCTGGCTCTTGTGATCCACCACCTGTTGGTGTGACCCAAGACTGGGTCTATGTTGATCTATTCTATTACTGGTATCAATTGTCCTCTCCTCTTTTGCTGTATTAGTTTGCTCCTGTGGCCGGTTACTGATAAAGTTTTTTTGGGTGCTGGTAAATGCTGCCTCTCTGGTTTCTGTACTGGTAAATAAACCCCAGATTTTCCCCCATTTGGTGAAATGCTTGTCTGTGATGTGATTGTTCTTACTACTTATGGTTGACCATCGAGCCTTGCTATTTGTTCTTGCTTTGTGTGACCCTTTTTGGGCTGTCAGTCTAATACTGATATGGGAGTATAATTGTTGCCTAATCTATTTCGTTGTTTGACTCTATTATGTCTCTCGGCCTCTAATGACCCTTAAATCCTAGTTTTTGGCCCTTTGTATGATTTTTTTGCCTTATGTGCTGACTCGTTGTGTGTCTTGGTACACTGGTACCGGATGGTACCGGTGAGGCAGGACCTTGAGTTTGTTGCTGGTATGTACCTTTGCTGGCTTTTGTATATTTCCTGATTTGAATTTCTAACCTGGTACACTGGTACCAGTGAAGTAGGGGCCTCAAACTCCTGAACCATGTGGTTGTTGCTTGAATAACCCCTAACTGACCCCTGTGGTTGCTTGTTGTGTTGCCCCTCTATTGCCTACCTTGACTTTGAGCTGGTTGCTCTAGCCTTACACTTTATTGATGTTCTGGTATTTGTATAGGCTGTTTGTGGTTGTTATTTGCGCCCTGTTACTTGGTTGATGATGTCTGGTTGTACTTCAATTTGCCTCTGTGTTATGCTGGGTGTTGATTTTGATGTTGGGTTACTGTTGAAATTGTGTTGTTGCTTGTTAATTAGCTCATCCTGTTATGATTGGGCATCAAAAAAATTTGTGGCTAGGTAATATAGAATTAAATTGGGCTGTGGAATTTAAAATAAATGGGCTTAAGGAAAGGTTAAGGAGATGGGATTAAGAATTCAAATGCAAACTTGGCCCAAACCTACTATTAAGGACTCAAAATAAATAAATTACTATTGGGCCAACGAATCCAATAAATCCACAAAAATAAATACTTAGGATTAGTAATATTAAATTAAGGCTCAATAGATTTAAAAATCTCAAGATAATTAAAGGTGAATAAATAAAAAGGGTGATTAATTAATTGGAAGCCGCCCCGAAAGATTAGGCGGTATCCATTGACTAATACGTAAACCTAAAGAAACGAGAAATGATTATATTCCCTGACTGTCCCGATTCGGGATATCGGTGCATTGACACCAACGATTTGGTAGTCAACGTATGAACCCGAACATTAAACACCAACACGATTTTATAAATTAAAAATATTTAATTTAAATTTAAGTTTAATTTCTTTACTTTTCTTTCATTTTATTTTTATTTGAATTCTAGCTTATATTATATATATTTTCTAATTAACAAAATAATATTACTATATAAATGAAATATAATTAAAGAATATAAAATAAATAATTAAGGGGTTATGAAATAACAAGAATAATAATAATCTTAAAATATATATTAATCAATTTCTCTATCTAAGAAAATTGAATAATATTAATGTATATATATATAAGTATATATGTATTAATTGATTTCTCTATTTTTATAATAAAATAGCATTAATTAATATAAATAAATACTTATTTATCAATTCATCTATTTAATAACAAAATAATATAGATAAATATATAAATATATATATAAAGTAATTTTCTTATTTTTAAACTAAAAGAATATTAAAAATAAAGAATATATATATTTATATATATATATAATATATTAATCAATTTCTCTATCTCTTTAAAATCTGTAATTTTATTATTATTTTCCTTTATTTTGATTCTCGTTGTAATTGTAAACCGTAGTTGTAATCGAAATGAAATAATAAAATGAATCAGTGCTTTTAATTTTTACGCTTTAGTCATTTTCTGAGTAATTGCTGATTTTCGAATTTGAAACATTAAATAATTTAAAATTTATCACTTAATGAGAAACACACTAATAAATAATAAATGAATATAAATACGACAATGGTAATTGGGACTTGAATTTAATAAAGAATTAACGACACGCACTTGACGTGAATGACTAATTAACTTAAGCAAATCCCGAAATAAGAGTAACAAAATATGTATAAAGATGATTAATATGATAAACAATATAAAATAAATATCAAACACAATTTAACGGATCAATATGCGAACGATTAAAATTTCTGACACCTCAAATATGTAGCTGAAATGCTGCTGAAATTTTTAATGAAGAGATGGTAAAACTCAAACGGACGTTAATTAAAACATTGATTTAATTAATGGTTAAATATGAAATAAATCAAGTTAAAACTAATAAATATTTAATTTAAATTAAAATATGTGATATAGTCGACTCTGATCCACTCGCAGAGTACGAGGTCGTTCCTAACCCAACATACGCAGACGCCGACCCCGAGGCCGGCGCACTACCTCCAGAAAAGAGCGATTCCGCGATCCTCACCAGCACTCCTAGGTACGGTTTCCTGAGATTTGATTTCCTTTCTTCAGAAATAAGAATCCAAACCGAAAATAAAACTATTTTAAAATAAATCTGAATTGCGATGTTTTCTGACCAAAAATGATTAGAAACTTAAATCTGACCTGTCATATGCATCCGGTAAATTGACCAGCATATTCGAGACATACATGCATTCGCATGTCATAGCATGTCATATTGCATGTAGATAGGGTAGGAGTAGGATTCGGGAAATAGTCCCGAGATAGGATTAGATAGGATTAAATAATTCAAGTTGTAGGTTATAATTATTAGGAAAATACTATTACTATCATTAATTATTAATTAAGTCAGATAGTTAATCATGCATTAAATGCATGGGAGTGCTGAGAGGTGGACCGGGTAAATTCTCAGTCGGAGTTGCCTTGCATAACCAGACCGTTGTGGTTACGTACGGTGACCCATAGGCCCGTGGAACCCACTGGTCTGTATATGTACTGCGCATCTGTGCCTGTCGGATTATCCACCGATCCCGTCATTTGGCGGGTTCGGCTGTGTCAGAGTGTTTTCTTTTGATCTTTATTATATTTTATTATTATTCTTTATACGATTAAAATTTTAATCCAAATTTGAGCGATTAGGATACCGTGTACTTCAGTGTTTAGTGTGGGCGGCCATATCCGAGACTGGAATCTATTTCATGCTACTATATTATTATATCTATCCGGCTTATTTAGGATCCTAGTATTGTCCGAAGGGCTTTCTCCTTTGGCCCTTAGTTGGTACAGAGAAAGTCAGGATGCGGTCCGCTGACCTTAGTGGGTACAGTATATGCTCTCATTTGTTTATATTTTGATTTGATACTTTTATGGGATGCGGTCCTCTGACTCTTGGTTGGTCCAGTGTAGGCTCCCATTTGTTTCCGTTTTGTTAATTCACGGGTAGTTATCTCCTTTTTATGATATGGCAACTGAAGACATACTATATCCATTGACTTATATTTTGTAAGGTAAATTATCAGATTCAACAGACCAGAGTACGTGCTTATAGCCGTTCACTCTCCTAGGGAGTTATCGTCTCGGGAGCCTGAATTATCGTTTGTGCGGCGTTGTCGCTGCACAAACATAAAGTCCTAAGTTAGTAAGTCGGGCCCTGGTTGTGCCCGCTTAGGCAAGGCCCAAGTTAGTAAGTTGGGCCCTGGTTGTGCCCGCTCGGGATGAGTCTGGTAAATTTACAATCTGGGTATATATATTTATTTCGGGTGTTTGATTCTCGTACCTTATATTCTATATTATATTTCCACAGAATTTTTATTTCGGGTTTCTTTATCATATCATGTCATATCATGTAGGTCAAATGCATGACAATATTATTATATTTACTCATCAATATTATATTGCATTTCAACATCAGTATCGGTTTTTTGGTCCAGTCTAGGAAAGAAGATCAAATCTTAAGGCTGGATCTAAATCCGTACTGAGTAATTTTTAAATTACTCACGTTTCCACGGTGCTTGTGGGATCCAGGTATTTTCAGGTTCGGTATTTTTGCTAGAGTGAGTGCTAGGAACAGTCCTGCGCGATGACGGGGATGCTTCGCTGCATTTGCATGTGAACCGGGTAGTCAGATAGGATCCATCGGGTTTTTGAGTCTTATTTCTTTCTTTTGGGTTTTTATTTGAGAGATTGCTGCCCATTCCGATGGAGCTAGCCCCCGCCTATGTAGGCGTTGTATTCTCTTTGTTCATTCTGGACTGTATGGTCATGTATATCTATATTATTATTATTTTGTTTATCCTGTGATTGCTTTATTTTATTCATTTAGCCTTCCGTATGTACGCACGTCTCATCCTGCGTACGTGGCAGGATTAAGCACCCCTAATCCGTTTTATTTATTCTAGGGTGTGACAAATGCTGTGCTGTTTTAGCTAATTTTGCAAAAAAAAAACCTTTGTTTCAGTATTTGCACCAAGAATTTGCTGGATTCATATAGTTTCAATATTTCAAAATTCAAATCAGTAACTCTTAATTACGAGAGGCGTGCTAATTATATTTCTATAAAAAAATTCAAAAATCTCTCACCTTAGCTTACAATTTATATTAGTTGTACCTGAGTTACATTATACATTAAAAAAAATTGTATAAAAAATCATTAATATGAATAATAACTCATTTAATATGCGTACGTAATAAATCTTTTCATATCGATTCTATCTTCATAATACTTTTTTTTCTTTTAAAGAAAAAACTCTTATTGATTGTAACTTTCCTTTCCTAAGTAAGTTCAAAAATGAAATAAAGAATATCACATCAAGTTTATACGAAAGAAAAATGTTCCAGCTTTTTCATTTTCTTTTTTTTACCAAAGAGCGGAATAAATAGTCCTGTCCTTCGGAACTTTATAAAGGCCTGAAATATTAATCACGTTCTTAATTTTTTTTCATGCATTTTATTTTGCTGCATAGAGCACCACTTCAAAGCAAGAAAATCTAAAAAAATGGAGAAAAATAGAAAAGAAAATTCTATGGCAGAATTTATAATTCCTTTCTTATATTTGGGCAATTCGTAAATCATAATAATACAGTTTTAGTTTTTTTTTAGATGAAAGTGATATCAATAACACCGGTTTTGGAGTATGGATTGTTGCAATTTTTTTTCCTTTTTTTTCTGAGTAAATGGAGTGTTCTAACTTGTTACTTTTTCAATAGCCGATGTCGTTAGATGGAACAAAGCAATTTTTTTTTCTTGTCTATCTCTAAAAAAGAAACAAAAGTGACGAGTATATTTCTATTTGAAAATGATTAATAAAATTAACTTTATTGTCGAAATCACGTTCATAGTTTTAAAAGTGAACGCCTCTACGGTCACAATAAGATATTTAGCATATAGAGGTGCAAACTTAGGAAAATACCCGACACGTTATTTGTTAACTACAATTACTCATTTGTTAATTAAGAATATACAATTGTTAACCATAAAAGTTCACATATTTATAAAAAAAAATGTGTAGAAAAATTGGATCCTGCTAGCTAGCATTTGTATGTTCTGAATTGATAAAAATTAATTACGATTTAATACGTCTCTGGACAAGTATGGGACATACATTGGGGACTGGCACACTATAAGAATAATACGATACGTATTGAAAATTATACCTGATCATATTGGATTCCGTATCTGAAAATTTAAATGCGGATGTGCAGGGACAGATCTATATGGATCCAGATGGTCAAGTGACCTCCATAAATTTTTAAATATAATACTTTTAGATTAAGCTTTTCTAATCTAACTCATAGATTTAATTTCTTAAATTTTTAATTTATTAAATAAAAAAATATATGGAAGTGTTAGTATTTTAATTATTATCTGATTAACTAATATATTTAAATCTAATATATGATCAATGATCCTGACAAAAATAATTGCACTCACCCCTTCCGATGCGTCTCATGGGCTGTTAGCACAATCTATACATCACCTGGTCTATACTGGTGGTTCACTCGTGACTCATTCGGAATAGATTCGTTATTAGTTTTTTCATTAATAATTTAAGCTGTTAATATGTCAGCTCATTAAGTTAATGAGCCGAGTTTGAGTTTAGGTTATCTCGTTTCGTGTTGGCTCAACTTTTTTGGCTTGATAAATTATTAATATTTACGTGAAATATATTGCTATTAGCTATATTTTTATTTTTTATAAATTTTAATATAAATATCATAAAAATATTATTAACTATTAAATATGCCTTAACGAGGTTTAGCAAGCCAACTTGATTAGATTGTTAACTTAATAAATCAACTCGGTTATCTCGTTAATTTAATGAACAAACTCAGTTAGCTCGTTAACTTAATGAGATTGGCTTGAGTGTGGTCGTTTATAACTATACTTATTAATTTAGGGTTGTAAATGAGCCAAGCCGAGTCGAGTTGGGTCAAGCTCGCGCTTAGCTGATAGTTTAACAAGCCGAACCAAGCTAGCTTTTTAACTACTTTCAACCCAAAAGTTTTCGTTTAAGATTGACTCGGTAAGTTAACAAACTAACCGAACTGGCTCGTTGAGACTAATTTAATAGTTAATAATATTTTTATAATATTTTATATTAAAATTTATATAAAAATTAATAAAATAGTTAATGACAATATGTTTCACATAAATTTAATAAAATAATTTAAATATATATCATATTATAAACTACTTACTATAATAAAATCAAAGATTAAGTTCAGCTCAACTTAATAAATTCAATAAATTAGTTCAGACTCACTTCATTAATAAATGAGCCAACAGCGAAACGATTTTTTTTTTTGCCAGGCCTGCATATTATCTTTCGTGGGTCCCGATCTACACTTATTCTGAACGGCCAGAATAGAGGCCAGCGGGCCTCGCATAATTTAGGAATTAACATCAAACTGGAAGAGGGATTTTCATTTTCCCGCAGATATGGAGATCTTGAATTTGATAAGAGGCGATTGAGGCACTCGACAATCATACTCGTTAATCGTTATACTTTGTTCGTTAGTTTCTTTTCTTATTATTAGTCTCCTCTTACTTTTTAGTTTTTTACCCTCTTCAACTCCAGGTCCGTGAAAGATGAGTCTTGCTGGTCTAACCTGAACAATTTATTTGTCTTTAATAAATGGTTCTGATCGACTATCTTTTCATATTAATTCTACCTCAAATTCCAAACTGGCTAACAAAATGAATTGACCCAAACCCTATATTAACCTGAAATTTTCAATTCTTGAACTTGAACTGAATCAAAATATAAACTATGGTACCAATAGATATTGTTTAAATGAATGATGCCATTTGATTTTGAAACTAGAATCGTCTGGACTTGGCATGTCATTCTAAACCTAATATGTTTGATATCTAATTAGTGATGTAATTATTGATATTAATATCTATTTATAAATATTTACTCTGGTTGTTCAGAAATAAAATTAGTATATTTATTTGTATCTGCTAAACTGATGTGCATCAGCATAAAAAATATCATATTTATTTGTATTTATGAGTACTGATGTGCATCAGCATTTTAGTACGCCTCCACCCATTCATTTTCAGAAAAAAAAATAATTACATTTACTTGCATCCGCAAAATAAATACAAATTTATACTTGCATCAGTTTTTCTAATGCAATATGTTCAAATTAAAATTTTAAGGTTGGAAATTTTTTTTGCTGATGCTAATAAAAAAAATACAGATATAATTGACCATTTTCAGATGCAAATGCGATACCTCCTGTTCGGTTCACTTATATTTAAAATGACAAATTAAAATCAGTCTTTGGCGGTATGGCTACATGAAACCTTTTGTGTCACTTTGGATAATAAAAAGAAGTTAATGTAGTGATTTCTTGGCCCCAGTTGAATTCATTTGTATAACAGAAGCATGTTTATAGAAAATCAAGGACTATTACATAACATATGGTAGATAAATAACCTTAAAAAACTATAATTTATGGTTAAGTGCAGAAAAGTTCTACCAACAAAACAATACAAACACAAATAATAAATAAAAAGGAATGCCTCAAATACCAGTAGAAAAATTACCATGAAAGTACCTCTGTTCCTGTTCACAGAAATACCGCTGAATTCTTTCCCACAAGGGATTACTAGAAATTAGAGTGAATCAATCAACAGGCTGATTATCTTGCGGTGGGACCTGGTGCAGGCACTGCTTCCATGTAAGCCATCTCGAGTGTACTGTTCTGGCTAACATCACTTACATAATTGTCATTCCGTGAATAATTTTGTGGGTTTTTATAGGTTGTAACTCCATGGCGGGTGCTCTCAGTGGAGATCTCCAAACCAAGACTGTCCTTGAGTTCTGCAATGACCAAACTCATGGAGGGCCTCTGAGCAGAGCTGGGGAGAGTGCACTTGCGTGCCAGTTCAGTAACCTTCCAAACAGAGTTTATATCATACTGGCCTTGCATCAGTGGGTCCACTATACTTTCTATATCTCCTTTAGAAAGCTTTTGAATTACCCATTTTGTAACATGACCTCCATCTGGGCCTGGGCCTGGGATGATTGGAGGCTTGCCAGTAATGATCTCTAACAAAACCACTCCAAAGCTGAACACATCACTCTTTTCACTTAGCTGGTACGAAGTATAGTACCTGAAAGTGAACAGATTTATAACATGCCTGTTGTAAGAGAACATTTAATTTATTATGTATATATGATGTTGAGACTACCAAAAAAATTAATAACAAAAGAATGCTGAATCAAATGAAAACTGAAAAGTGGTCTTACTCTGGGTCTAAGTAGCCTGGGGTGCCAACTACTGCAGTTGAAACATGACTACTAGCAGCATTAAAAACTCTGGAGAGCCCGAAATCGGCAAGCTTTGCCTCAAGATTGGTACTTAGAAGAATATTGTTGGTCTTTACATCTCGATGGATTAGGGGTGGATTGCATGCTTTATGCAAATAATCCAATCCTTCAGTGTTTGAAATTGATAAACACTTAATTAGTGGTGATATTTTCAATTGAGACGCATTACATCCAGTATTGTACCACCATATGATCGACTTCTGAATATGAGAAGGGTTCATAAATAGGTCTTCATTTTTCTTGGCTTTATTCTTTTAATCATTAATAATGTAAAATCTAAATATAAAATGACAATGAAATTCCGAGGTTGGCCTTTATTAATTCCTCAACACATATTTAAATGATTACTGTTTTTTGACTTTGCTTTAGTGGAAACCAAGAACATATATCTTTAAGAATTCAGCATTGTACCTAGTGCAGATTCATATGCGATTTGCAGCCTTTGTTTCCAAGTCAAAGGCCTTGCATTGTCTGTGATTAACAGAAATAAAAGACAGTTAATTTTATCGTTTGATTAGGCAGGACTTCAATAACTTCCATCATTAGAAAAGGCAATGATTGTGTTAAGTAATGATGACCTTTGAGCTTATCTTGTAGAGTTCCTTCTTGCATGTACTCATACACAAGCGCCATACAATCTCCATCCATACAATAACCCACAAGCGACACCAAGTTTCTGTGATGAACCCTTGTCAAATTTTGAGCCTGAAAAGAAATAAAAGAAAGCAGTTTAATTTTCCTTTCTCTTAACAGTTTTTAAGAAAGCAGAACTGTTCCAATAATTACATCATGTTCATATATTCCAATTAGTGAACGGTCAAGGTAAATTGATTATGTACCTCAGCTAAGAACTCTTTGACTCCTTGTGAAGATGAGTGAGAGCGCATTTTGACAGCAACTTGAGTTCCATCTTCCAGGTTGCCCACATACACACTTCCAAATCCTCCAGTGCCAATATTACACTGGAAGCTATTTGTAATTCTCATAAGATCATTGTAGGTGAATTGACGGTTCTCGAGATTTAACATTCCTTCTCCTGCGCCATTTGGTTTAGATACATCGGCATAGTTGTGGTCGGTGCTGGTGGCATAAGGACTGTTTAATTGCGGGCTGTTTGCATAGTTCCCCCCTGCATAATGATTTGCTAGAGGGGTGGATCCATAACTTTCAATTGGCTTTGGTATGTTTATTTGGCTTTCTGCAAAATAACAAAATTAAATATATATATACATATATATATATATATATATATATATATATATCATCAGCCATGAATTTAGAAAGGCATATAGAAATGTAGATTTCAACTAAATCGATAAATGAAAACGGAGAAAAGAACTCCATGTAACTACAGAAATCAGGATCCAGAAAGAAGGCTAAACTGGTAGAGTTAGGATCACCTGAAAGGCTGAAATTTCCTGGTTTTGTGTAAAATTGAGTCCAAAATTAGGCTTCTTTTTTATGATTATTGGATGGCAAGGGAGGCTTTAAAACATATTGGATAGACAATCTACATTATTATATAAAGCATCTAAGTACTGGAGGCGTCCATTTATTGTCATGGTATTCAAATTTTTATAATATCCATTTTAACCTTCATACAATGGTTGAGATTCAATTTAATTAACTTCAGCGGCATATATCATTTTTAGTTTTTCAATTTCCTCTTTATTCGGAAATGATATTTTTTTAAAGATAAAGATTTAGTTAAAAATTTAATGTCAATCAACCGAAAGAATATGATATTGTATCTTTCCTGATAATTGACAAAGATTTTCTGATCATCTTAGTTTTTATAATAATTATTTTCTAAATTGACTTCTCTTATTGAATGATCTTCTATAATAATTATTTTCTTTTAATTATTCTCTTTTTGTTTTATCTTTTATAGAAGTTTTCTCTGATGGTATATCTCATAATTTCTAATTTAAAAGCACCTGCAAATATTAAAGATGAAGATGATAATCATATTACGTGTTTTTGATGAAAAGAATAATTTGCTCATTAGTATGTATTTTTTATTAATAATACAACCTACATCATTTGTATAGCTGAAAAGATGGGCAAAAAAATGCGTAATAAATTGACTATCATAGTTGTATAAAGACATGAGAGAATCAGAAATAAATTTCAATCTTTTTTTCTCTTAGAAATATTAATCATGTTTTCCATCAAGATATTTTAGAAGATAGAGGCGAGCAATTTTTGTTTTTTCCAATATAAATGTATTCAGTTGTCAAAATAATTTATTATTTTTTTATGTATCTAAATAAAAATGTCCGCTGTAATGCACGGGTACGCAGCTAGTATCATATGAAACAGATAAATTGAGGCGGTTATCTTATTTACCTTGAAGAGAAACAACAACAAAAAGATAGGACTTACGTTTGGGCCTTTTCAACCGCAAAACTAGCACAATTGCAGCCGCAAGGAGAAGCACCACACCCACAACCGCAATAACAACTGCTACTACAACTACTGGGAATTTCTTTTTCTTACTCGGCTGTGCAGAATTTCCAAACCTATCCAACAAAACAAATTCAAAAGGCCAACATAGTTGGAAGCCTTTTGCAAGTTAGGCACCAAGCAAAGAAGGACTTGACACAACTACACAAGCCATCATGAAAGTAAGCGTTAATGATATCCTGTGGTGGAACCAAAGTGCGATCAGTTGTACTGATGTTATCTTCACTTGCGTGGTTTGTTCTAAGCCTCTTTACTTATTGGGCCAAAAATGGGCCCTGCCTAAGTTTGACTTCTATTTCTGATAATAAAAACTGTGAGCTCTCTATTCAGTAATGTCAAGATCCAACTCCAAGCTGATTGGTCCCCTAAAATATCTGTCATGGGTCAGTTGAGGCATTGATGGTCATATTATCTCACTTTCCTGAGATGGTGCACCCACAGGAGTGGAGTACGCTGTATGCTGAATTAGAGAGCTTGACACATTCAATTCTGTATACACAGACACACTGAAGAGATGTCCAGACATGGGGATGAAAAATAAAGAACAAAATGAAGTGGCCGAAGCCAGATATTGAATGTTTCTGTTTAGGAACCCAGGTTGGCGTGCACGATTCTCCTCTGTGGTACTAAGAGATATACTGGCTATACAGTCAATCCTCTCAGCTTGCTACAGGTGTTTCTGGTCGGTATTTTCAACAATCAAGTTGAAGGGTACATGTGGTTTGAGCCTCTAGCGCCCCCCCCCCCCCCCTTTTTTTTTTGTTTCCAAAAATTGGTATTACAGTAGACATTGTATCATATGCATAGAAGTCGTTCGATGAAATGTCAAACTGGTGATTTAATGTAGTGTTGGGAACTTTGGACCAGCACAGCTAATTTTTTTGTTTTCTTTATTCAACATTTGTATATGGGTATGATAATGCCCAATGCATGTTTGACTTTCAATCTTGATTATATGTGACAAGCTGTAATAAAGAAAGCAGGTAATCATACTTATATGTAAGAGTCCCAGCTTGTTGTTTTTTCTGAAGACCAGCAGGAAGGGTGGTTGATATTTTTCTGTTTCCTGTTATATCCCTGAAATTTCATAAAATATTAACCCAATAGATACTCACTTTTTTTTTTCTTTTTTTAAAAAAAAAATGCTAGTTGTGAAAACGTACAAGTACGTAAGAGCTGTTAGATTATCAAGCCAAGTAGGCAGAGCCCCTGACAAGTCGTTACCAGACAAGTCCCTGAAAAAAGAAAAGAAAGACGCAAATTAGGTAACAGAGAAGCTAATATGGGGAAAGCGGTGAAATCTATCAATGCCTGAAGAAATTCTCCAATAATAAAATGATTTGTACAACATTATTTGACTTTTGGAAACCGTTCACTGTAATATTTTGGATTCCGAACCGAAGAGCATTAGTTTCAACTAAGGACTTTAACATGAAAAGGACTTACAGTGATTTGAGGGCACTTAGGTTCCCAAAGGAAGATACTATTGTGCCTGTTAATCCACAGGATGATAGGTTTCTGCAATAAAAAAGGAAAAGAAATCTTGTAAGTCAATATTTATCCTTTCTTCTGAAAATACTTTTTTATACTAAATAAAATACTCACAAGGCTGTGATCCTTGGAATGTTGGTGGAATCAGGGGTGCAAGTGACACCAGTCCACGGGTATTGAGTAGGAACACAAGGATCACCATTCCAATCTTTGTTTACTTTGTAGTTCGCCTTAATTGCATTCATGGCAGTAACTGCAATAAAAAAATACATATACCTTATAGAATTAGATAAAACAAATCGATGAAATTGAAATTAATACAAAGACTTGATCACTAATCATCAATAAAAAAAAACTAGGCATCATTTTTAATTCTTTTGTGATAGAAAAAAAACTCCGGTGTTGTAAATTAAATTGGTACAAATTATCAGTTGGAAAAGGAAAGAATGATAATAAAAAAATGTGAGATATAATATAAACGCAATTTTTAGTAAGCAATAGTGACAATTAGAAAGAATGACAAAGTGCTAAGAGATGATAAAAGTTGTGTATTATTCTCAAGGAAAGCTAGTTGTTTATTTGAAATAAGTAACCATTGTGTTTAGGGGTCGGGTCGGGTTCGGGTCAGATCACATTATTTTATTTTTTTTTGACCCGATCCAATTAAATTCGGATAAAAAAATCTTGACCCATACCCGACCCGACCCATATAAAATAATTAAATATTTATTAATTATTTTTATATAATTTTAAGTAATAAAATATTAATTAATTTATAATTAATCTTAATTAGTATATAATTAGTATATATTTAAGCTTTAATTAGTACTAAAACACAAAATTAGTTCAAAAAATATAATTAATCGAGTCGGATTGATCCGAACCCGACCTGATCCGATTCGGATCAAAAAAATTAAACTCATATCCGACCCATTTATTTTCAGGTTAGATCGGATTCGAATCCGAACCGATCAAGTCAGAAATTGACACCCCTAATTGTGTTTTTCTCTTTTGATAGTACACCTTTTTTTGGTCCCATCTAGATCATTGGAGGGATCAACAAGAGGCGATCAATTATCACATGAATGGTTCAAGAAAGAAAAAAATGTTTTTCTTTTTTCTCGCTTCACTTATAATACAAGTTGACTAATAGAAACAAATTGAAGGACCAATAACATAAATGATCAAATTTACCATCTCCACTGTAGGTGGGAAGCCCGGTTGCAGGAATAAGAATATAGAGCTCGAGCGCATTCAATAGAGGCGGGAGAGTCGAATTTGAAGTAGCTACCAGAGACAAATAATATTCAGTGTTACCTGTGTGGATGTATGATACCAATTCCGTAGACAGTGCTTGCGGTACTTCAGTGGTATTTAGATATCCATCTGAAAGTATATCAAACTCTCTAAAAGCAGGGGATACTACGCTCTGAATCTCGCTGAAATAAAGAACAGCATAAAATATGGTGGATTTATTGTCAGCGCTCCAGGAGAAGTCTAGGGACTCTCCGGTGCTTGCACTGGTCGCCGCGGTTTGCATCACAAGAGAGGGTATTGCAAAGTTTTGGCCAGGTTTTACTGTGGAAATGGTTGCGATTTCTGTCCATGTGTCCAGTGTGTAGTTCCTCCACAGCCGGTCGTACGGATCGTCAGGGTACCTGTTTCAGTGTTTTTGTGAAGCAGTGGAACAAGAAAATGAGTGCTGGGCTGCTGGCAATATCCACCCCACATAAAGTAAAAATAGAAGGGGAAAACAAAGAGAACAAAAAACACTATACAATTCTCTCTTCATTGACTGGAAGCGGACAAAGGGATAATTTAATTACGTAGTCTTGATTATTTTGATTATTTTAACACGAAAGAATTTTCCATCAGGTAAATTTTATTTTATTTTCTTTTGGGTCAGAATTTTTAGAGAGAGAACACCCATTTCAATAGATCAAAAAGGTTTGGTACCTTATCCATTTGCGAATTTGTTTGTCATTATTTTGATCATATCATAGTTCCATAACGTGTTTACTATATTTAAAATTAGAATAATTCTGACGTTACAATATTCAATTTTTATGATACATTTAATGCTTATGGTATATCTTTTTGAAAAATATTACTTAAATTAAAAAAAATCAAAATCATAGATGTGCTTATAATAACTTAGAATGGAATGTATATCAAAGTTTAACAAATTGGAAAGAGATTTCACCTTCCATTATATAATTTTAAAATTTTAATGGTGAAGTTTCAACAATATTATAATTAATGGATTCAGTTAAACTCTAAATCGTTCCAATTGATCTCCAAAACCCTCGGAGATCATTTCTTGTTTTGTAATTTTTTTTTGCTGTAAGACTTTTTATTTGAATTAATAAAAAAATTTAAAAGGTAACAGCTTAGACTCTAATCTTGATTCAAAAAAAATCTAAATTATTCCAAATTCAAATGCATATTTTATCTAAATTATTAAAAACACATTTATTATTTTTATTTTTATTTTGAACAATATTTTTCAACAAAAAATGCCCTACTAACAGAATAATTGGTTAGTTTGCATGGTTACCTTATTAATGGATAATCGCTTGCTCCTATGTTTAGCCTATCTGAGTAAACCAAAGAGTACGTCGAATTTGCATATTGATACATACTCGTCTCCAGTGGCCTCAAGTCCAGCCAAGAGATAAATGGAGCACCCTGATTCTTATTTATGAGACAAACTTGAAGAAAATCATCATTCGCCATGGTGATAATCTCAATCAAATAAAGATCATCTGTTGTAGTTTCTTTAAACGTGCCCCAATAATTGGCCCCTAAATAGATATCAAAGACAGGAGGCTTATTTTTATTATCATAATTCCCATACATAAATACTGCTCTTACAAGATACTTTGATCCTGCTGTTAGGGATCTCAAGGTGTAGCAATTTCGGGTTCCGTGGGGAAAGCTTCTGACAGTAAGAAGCTCTGTACGCAGATCATTGGTGTACTGAGAACTAATTTTGGAGTTCACTCCGCTGTCAATGAATTGCTCATCTGATACGTAAGTCAACTTTGTTCTGCTCTCAACAATGGATGAGCCCGCTGGAAGTCCACAGTCAATGCTTATAAAACCTGAAAAGAAATATCAACATGAATGGTGAATCCTTTTGAACGTGCTTAGCCATGTGGGGATTGAGTTCGGCCCATTGACTACAAAATGTCAGAAGCTTGCTTCATAAGATAAAAACAACTTTGCCATTTTTTTATAACTGACCAATGACAGTTATTATGTGGGTTTTTTTATGTTTGAAAAGATTTATTTTTGTTAACAATTCATTTGCATAATTTGATATAGCCTTCAGTATAAATAATTAATGTTTCATTAATGTCTCATGTGATTGTATTTTTTTTTCATCCAATACTTCTCTCAAAACAAGTAGAAGGAAAGATGCATGTGTGTTTATTATTTTATAAATAATGAAAATAAAGGGCCGGAGAGAAGCGAAAAAAAAAATAACCATAGAGTAGGACCGTGGGAGTTATTTAATTGTCCCACTATGTTTTAAAATAGGGCACTCATATTCTGCTTTGTCATTGTATTAAAATACGGTTCTATGCGGCACATATGTGGCCGCATATACGTGTGCGGATCAATAGCATATGATATATGTGAATTTTTAATCATAGAAAATATTATATCTAGTCCTTTTGAACTGCCACACATTTGTTTATCCGGATCTAGTCGACATAGAAAATTCAATCAGTTAAAGTACTTCAAAATTCTTAGAAAAATACATTATGAGAAGTGGAATTCAAACCCCATACCTCTTAGATGCAGCCCAAAAGCAATGCCATCACACCACATTTTATATTTGTTCAAAGTAAAATATGAGTTATATATATTGATGTTTAAAATATATATTAAAATTTTAAAATTCATAAAATTTAACCGTATATATAAATTCGACAAAAATCTACAAATATATCCATATGTTATATATACAATATGCGATGCCTCTTCACACATATATTCAAATCCATATTTTAAAACCTTAACCGTTGCAATGCACCTTCATTTCAATGACGATCATCTACACGCCGCCCCACAATTTTGTTCTTTAAAAGGTCCCTTTTTATCATAAATAATAGGAACATTGTGGAGGCAGAGACATTCAAATATATTCCTTTAAAATAAACATGTTAGCGCATGCTCCTCCCAAAACAAAATCAAGAATGTTAATGCAAGCGCATTGCCCCTTTTTTTTGATGTAGAATTCATTCACCATCAAGTTTGATTTTTAACGGTAGGTGACCAGTTAACGATTTTATATGACCGTTAAATTAAAAAATAATTAATCATTTTTTACTTAGTAATTGATATTTAAAAATGCTAAGAAATATATTATTATATCATTAGTACTTAATAATTAATAAAATTAAGTAAAAATAATAATTATAACATTAATTACGTATTTAAAAGTTAAAAATTTTAAATTATATTAAACTATTACATGATGTATTTGTTTTCTATTTTTATTAGAATCTTAATTTACATCAAAAAAAAATTTAGAGTCACAAACTATTAAGATTTAAAACAAAACAAAAAAATTCAGTCGTTAAATGGTTTTTTTTTTTTAAAAAAATTAATGGTTTTAATGTGTGATAAAACGGTTAAATTATAGAAAACCTGTTAAATTCGTTTTTTCTCAAAAACTTAACGTAAGGATCTGCCAAAACTGTTAAAACAGTTAAAATTTTCTATTTTTTAAAAAGTTTGTTCACCATGTATATAGAAAACAAAAGGCGGAACCCCAGAAATTAGTATGGTTTTATTCTTCTTTTTCTTTTCTTTATCATTAATTTTTTTCGTTGCCCAGCGTACCAGGGAACTAAGAAATTATGCCTATAGCCCTATGCAATTATATTTAGTTGTCATCTCAAAGATCTGTGGCATATCCTATGATTTGACTTAAATACCAAATTGACTAATGAATAATAAGACAATGCCTCTCTTCTTTACTAGTATGGTCGCAACTTCAAATCCGTCTTAATTATGATCTCTTTTGTGTCTTATATTTATCTTAATTAAAAAAATTCAAAACTAATTTGTTCGATGTTAGTTAATTTTCACTTTTGCTTTTGTGAATTAATTTCATTTTATTCAGATTTTAGCCGATCTCTCAAGTTCAAGTTTGTTGTCACTGTTAGTTACCGAGAAACTAAAACAGTTTGCTACTTACAATAAGTAAAACAAAATGCAACTCCTGAATGACACAAATGGTTATAGTAGTTAACATAAAAAAGAAGAGTAATTTAATACAACACTTGCATGTATATATCCTGTTAAAATCAAGCAATTGAGATACAAAATGGAACTAGACAAGATGATATAATCAGTTAATAAAAAGTTGTTCTTGCTGGAATCAGGAGTAATTACGAAAGATCTACAAAAACTAGGTGCACATTAAACACACACACACACACTATTCTCATATAATGTTGTCATGCTTTAGTATTCCTTTGTTTCCCCTTTCACTTACAGAATTTTGAGGTTTGCAGAATGTTTAGATTCGTACTTGGGGATGCCTTTGCAAATGGGGGTGAATTGAGCCCCATTTGTTTTAAATTTTATACTTTGTGTAGTAATTTTCTACTTTGATACAAATTACAAGAAAATTTGAAAATTGATCTCATATTTTTAGAAAAAGAAATTAACTATGATAACCTCCATTCGTAAATTATATGTACTTACCGACTGAATCAAGCTGACCATGAACTCCAATAGTAACCAGCGCGAGTAGCAGTAGAACCAAGCAACCTCGAACCATCATTCTCCAGGGACAATTCTCTGTTGTTCTCAGTCATGAAAACCAAATCCAATTTTTCCAGTGAGAACGACTGTTTTTATAGTGCAACCACTAATTAACAAATTGGAGCGAATCCCAAGTGTTTTTTTTTCAAATAAAGAAAGTTACTCTCTTAGCTGGTACGTTTTCGAAAGTCTCATGTAATGATGCACATCACATGTGAGTGTTGATTCGTGAGCCTTGACTTAATTAAAAAGTCAACGAGTCAATTGTTTTACATTACATAATCTTAATCGTGCCCATCGGTAATAGTTTGACCAAGAAATTGCAAGCTCCTTTCGAATCTTCGTGCTGTCATGCATGCCCTCAGAAGCGGAGAGTTCTGTTTCTCTGCTGCGCAGTACCGCGCTGTACAGAACGTAGATCGTTGGATCACTTCGAGATCTGTGCTGACTCGAATCACAAAAAAATCTAACGGTCCACGTTCTGCGCTGCACGGTACAGCGCAGCAGAGGATATGGATTCGGAAGCGGAGTATTTTGTGGGCCTGTCGACTCCCTCAGCCCAACAAAAGGGACCAGTACACTTCGAACGATCAACTGGCGATCGAGAGATGAGAGCTCGTTTTTAAAGGCAGGAACCGTTATTAAGCTATTTTTTTTGTAAGGAACCGTTATTAAGCTATTTTTTAGTTTGATATTTATTTTAATTAATGATATTTATTCTTACTGATAATATTTATTTTTATGGATTGTTCATATCGTTAGTTTATCCCAATCCAATGATTTAAAAATTAAAATTGCACAAATTACCAACTCATTATTATATATTTCATATATATAAAAAAAAAGATGAGAGACAAAGAAAAAGACGAGAGAGAAGAAATAAAAACTGAAAACTGACAATTTCAACTTCAAACGGTCGTAACTTTTGATAAGAAATTCTGATTAAGACGTGCTACGCACTCATGAAAAGTTTACGATGAAATTTATAAGATTTACGCTATCGTTGTTATGGGTATTTTCAGGGCCAAAAAATCTCGTCTTCAAACTCAAAAATGCATTTGAAGTTATTTAAAGTTTTTAGTTCTATTTTTTCTTACAAATTATATAGTTTTTCATATTATTACATGAATAAAATGTATGTATTGTTGATATTTTTTCATTGGATGAATAATTATATTACTTTTATATTAATTATTGAATGAATTAATAATATATTATGTTATTGTTCTTTAGTTATTCAATCTATCTTCTTTCAATATTAATTATCATATGCTTTTGCTTAGTTTAAGAATGTTAAAATTTTGAAAAAAAAAATTAGCAACAATTATGTGCTAGAACAGTTTCTAAATGGTTATTTAACAATGATTTTGGATCCAAAATCGTTGTTAAATATCCATTTAGCAACGATTCTAGCACAAAACCGTTGATAAAGCTTATTTTAAAATAAAAAATTCAAACACCTATGATTTGATAATGGATTTGACAATGATTATTTATGAGGCTTTTTTAATATCCTTTTAATAACGGTTTAGAAACTGTTGTTAAACTTGATCAACCTATGCAAAATACTTTTTTTGTTGTAGTGTATGATGCAATGTGGGACCAAATTGGCTGTCATAAACTTTATAATTAGTGCGTTCAATTTGTTCAACACAATTTATATATAGAAGATCTAGATCCTTGCCATTGCAAAACTTTTAAATGAGAAAAATGCTAATGCAAAACACATTCTTAGATAAATATCACTCTAAATCCATTTAATTAAGATTAATGTCATAATCTCCGTATAAACCTCTTTGAAATACAGTAATTTTATGTATTACCAAAACTACCCCTTATTCAAATGCTATTTGGGAATTTTCTGAGACTCCATCCCGATCCCGTTTCAACATAACCCTAGCATAAACTAGAGTCCGTTGTCGGTCCGCCGTCGGTCAGTCGCTGGTCCACCGTTGGCCCTCCATTAGTCCGCCATCTTTGATGCCTTTTAGCCATTCTTCATCAGATCGGCATCTGTAATCGGTAAACCGTAAAAAAAATTGTTATGGTTACTTATTCATAAATTAATTCAAAGTGGTGCATAATATATGCGAAACTAGGTCTGTGCATAATAGGTGTGAAATAATAATATGATCATCAAGTGTTCTTCAGTTCATGCCACTACAATAATAATTAACCACTCACTTGTAGGAATTTAGTTGAATACTTTCTGCATTTGTTAGGTCTGTGCATAATTTTGCGGTGTTTTTAATTAAAAATAACTAACTATGATTGATTGAATTTTAGAGCGTTAAATAATTATAATGTATAGGCTAACATAGAAATGGATTTTTTACTTGTTTCTTGTCAGTTTCTGAATTCACTAACGGACAATTAGAGAAGGCGTTGGACATCAGTGAACAATAAATAAGAAAATTAGCAGCATGTGTTTTGCACCATTGCTAAATTACTGAACTGTGACATCAGTGAAAACTACATATGCTAAATATGAAAAATTAGCGAATTGTGACAGTTTGGTACTAATTATGAAAATTTTGGTACCGAGTACAAATTGTGCAGAGAAAACAAATTATAATAGAAGGTTGGAGTATAGGGACAAATTAACTGTGCAAAATCGCAAATACTGATATTGCAAATCGCCAAAAACAATATTGCAAAATAGTGGCATTTGCAAAAATTACAAAGCACAAATAAATGACAATTGCAAATAATTGTTACATGTTGAATAATAGATACGATGGGTTTAGAAATTAATAACTTCAAATCCATGAGGGTATTTTCGTCATAGCTTATTTTTAAAAAAATAAAGAGCCCAAGTGTAAATAACTGAGCTTCAATTTATTTTTCATACATAGAAATTGTACCGTTAGGTGACCGTTGATCATTTGGCTATATAAGCCAACTTTCGATATTGTAATTTCTTTTTTTTATCAATAATAAAAAGCGCTTTTACCAATATTCATCAAAATTGACATGGTATCAAAGCAAGCTTAATCTGCCTGTATACAACAAACTTCCGCAACTCATAAATCCCAGCGCAAATCATGACAGAAGGAAATACACAAACCCCAATCAATCCACAAAATCCAATTATCATAAAACCAAATATAGATTTTAATTCCGCACAAAGGCTAACCAATTTTCTTCTTAATGGAAGAAATTACATCCCATGGGCCAGGGCAGCAAGAACCGCACTCAAAGGCAAAGGCCTTCTCGGGCACATCACTGGTAGCAAGGTGCGACCCAAAGAAGAGACCAATGAACAAGAGGAGTGGGACATGATCGACAACCAAGTAGTGACCCTTATCTCAAACTCTCTTGAACCGCAATTAGCAGAAACCTTTTATTGTGAAACAACGGTTGAGTTATGGAAAGAATCAAAGGCCAATTCGGCAATAAAAAAAACCATTCTCAAATTTACCAACTCCAAAGAGAAATTGCACAAATTTCACAAGAAAATCAAGAAATTTCAGAACTCATCGGGCTCGTTAAGGCAAAGTACGAAGAACTCAAAACATATCGCCCATATACCACTAACCTGAATGTGATTTGAGAAAGAGAAGAGACAGATCAGGTTTCTACTTTCCTAGCTGCCTTGGATCCGAGCTGTGAGGCCATTAGAGCACAAATCCTCCTTTTAACTGAGAAATTAGCTTTTGATGAGGTAACATCTCGCATCCGACAAGAGGCGACTAGTCGAGTTGCGATGGCAGCGACCGACTCGAATCCCAAACCGGAAGCCCAACGCCTTCAAGACGGGCGGAGAGGAGGAAAGGGGGAGATAGCCAAGTGCTCTCACTATAAGAGGGAAGGGCACACCAGCGACAAGTGCTAGGTACTCCATCCACACCTCAAACCAAAGAAGTTCACTGATTCGGCGAAGAAAAGAGAAGGGAGCAGAACCCTAGAGTTCAAAGATGAGAAGAGGGTGTTTGCTTCATCGAAGGAGGAAGAGATGAAGGGGTCGTATGTGAACAACAATGCACGACTGGAGAGAGTCGAAAAAATACTTGCGTCTCTTCTGGGCTAAATTTCTGGCAAACGTTTATCTAATCCTAATTTTTTTTATCTAAGCCCAATACGCACAAAAAAATGAGTATGGGTCAGAAGCTGAACAAATCAAAATGCAAGAACCTAAATTGTGTATAAAAAGTAAATGCTTAAATGTTGGTCAATCTATTAATTGTACCCCAAAAAATAGTTCAAAATGAGTTCTTGACTCGGGAGCTACGGAACATATGATCGGGATCAAAATTTGTTAAGAAATTTTCGAGAACTTGAAGGTGACCAATTTTTTACCGTAGCCAATAATGAAAAAGTTAAAATAAAAGGGTGGGGTATGATTAGTATTTTAAATAAAAAATTTCTTCAAGATCTATTTTATGTTGAAAATTATTCAGTAAATTTACTCTCTATTAGTAAACTTAATAAAGAACTAAATTGTGAAATTATTTTTAAACAAGATAATGTATTTTTTCAGTATCTTATCATCAAGGAGAAGATTGGTGAAGATTTTTTTAGAAAATGGCTTATATTTTTTAGATAGCAACAAGCATATTTTGAATACAAAGCGGGATGAAAACTTAAGTAGTCTTTGGCATAGACGAGTCGGACATCCTTCCGACAAGATATTAAAATTAATGTTTGAGATGTCAAAGAATTTTTGTAACAAGTGTGAAGTATGTAAGCTAGGCAAACAAATAAAATTACCTTTTTGTAACTCGGATTCAAAAAGTAATGAAACTTTTGAGTTAATTCATTCCGATGTATGGGGACCTGCTTCTATAGATTCATATAATGGATATAAATATTATATTACTTTTATTGATAATTTTTCAAGAGCAACTTGGTTATATTTAATGAAAAATAAAAGTGAAGTTTTTACGCATTTCCAACATTTTGTGAATCTCATAGAAAACCAATACAATAAAAAAATTAAAATCCTTAGAACGGACAATGGGACCGAATACATAAATCAAAATATTGCAAAATTTATGAATTCGAGAGGAATAATTCATCAAACATCTTGTGTTTACACACCACAACAAAATGGAGTGTCCGAAAGAAAAAATCGTCATTTATTAGAAATGACAAGAACTCTTTTATTTTAGAATAATGTTCCAAAGATTTTTTTGGTCGGAAGCCCTACTCACCGCAACATATTAATAAATCGATTATCAAGTTCCATATTAAACTTTAAAAGTCCCTTTGAAATTATTTATAATAGAAAGTTTAATTTAAATCATTTAAGAGTATTTGGATGCGCTTATTTTGTGTACAAAAATAAAATAGACAAATTAGATTTTGCTTCAATAAAAACTATTTTCTTAGGATACTCAACTCATAAAAAATGATATAAATGTTATGACCCTAAGATCAAGAAACTACATATTTCAAGAAATATAGTATTTTTTTAGGATGATACTTATTATAAAATAAATAAAGAAAAGGATAATAATTATAATCACTTAGATGAATTTTTATTACCTTTTGTTACTAACCAAGAGAGACAAGTAGTTGTTGTAGAAAATAATGCTTTTGCAGGACAACTCCGAAGAAAATGAAGAAGAAATGCCACAAGGCGAAGCCGAAAGTGAAAGGATAGAGGAATCACAAGAAGAAGTGACATTAAGGAGGTCAAGCCGTCAACCTCAACCCTCAACAAGACTAAGGGATTATGTCACATATTCGGTAAACTATGCAATACAAGACTATATTTCATATAACAATATTTCAAATGAACACTACGTTTTTCTAATCGCATTGTCAAAAATTGAAGAACCTACCAATTATGAAGTCGCTAAAAATGACCCAAAATGGTGCAAAGCCATGGAAGAAGAGCTTTATGCCTTAGAAAAAAAATCAAACATGGGATCTTTGTACCTTATCAAATGATAAAAAACCGGTTGGATGTAAATAGGTATACAAAATTAAATATAATAGTGATGATACAATAGAGATATATAAGGCTAGATTAGTGACCAAAGCGTATACCCAAACTCAATGCATAGATTATTATGAAACTTTTGCACCGGTGGTAAAAATAAATACAGTAAGAATTTTTTCAATTGTCGTAAATAAAAATTGGAATCTTCATCAAATGGACGTAAAAAATACCTTTCTTCAAGGAACCCTTGAGGAAGAAGTGTACATGACTCTTCCGTTGGGTCACAAAAAGGAACGAAATTCTAATTTTGTTTGTAGATTAAAAAAAAACTATTTATGGCCTTAGACAATCTTCAAGATTATGGTACGACAAACTCTCTCATTTTTTACTTTTCTATGGTTTTAAAATTAGTGGTGCCGATTCATCACTATTTGTTAAACATAGTTGATATCATCATAACCGGGGATAACCAATTTGAAATTGATTGTATAAAAGAAAACTTCAAACAAAAATTTAAAATCAAGGATTTAGGAAGATTAAAATATTTTCTTGTGATAGAAATAGCTCATTCTTCGAAAGGGTTATTCATATCTCAACGAAAATATACCCTTGAACTACTTAAAAGAAACGGGTAAATTAGAAAGTAAGCCGGCCATAACACCAATAGATACGAATATAAAACTAAATAGTGAGGATGGAGAACCTTTGGAGGATGTTAACCAATTTCAAAGATTTGTAGGTAAATTAATTTATTTGACCGTTACTCGATCGAATTTATCCTATGTCGTAAGCCAAATTAGTCAATTCATGCATGCACCAAGAACACCACACTTAGATGCTATAAATAAATTTTTAAAATATTTGAAGGGATCCCCCAGTAAAGGTATTTGGTTAAAAAATGGTACTAATGACGTGTGTGGCTATTCCGATGCAGATTGGGCAGAAAGTTTTGATAGAAAATCTACCATTGATTTTTATATATTTGTAGGCGGAAATTTAGTCACATTAAAGAGTAAAAAAATAAAGTGTCGTGACACGATCAAGTGCGGAAGCTGAATATCGAGCCATAGCATCTACCGCAAGTGAGTTGACATGGATCAAGCAAGTCCTAACTGATTTAAATGTAAAGATTGAAGGATCCATGAAAATATTTTGCGACAATCAAGCGGCTAGGCATATTGCGGCCAATCCCGTATTCCATGAACGAATCAAGGATATCGAAGTGGATTGTCACTTCATTCGAGAAAAAATTCAAACCAAAGAGATTGAAAACACCCTTTGTTAAAAGCGAGGATCAATTGGCGGATGTATTCACCAAATGACTAAGTCATAAGACATTCGAAAATATCATATGCAAGCTCGAGTTATATGACATATATACGCCGAGCTTGAGGGGGAGTATTGAAAAATAGATATGATGGGTTTAGAAATTAATAACCTCAGACCCGTGAATGTATTTTTGTCATAGGTTATTTTTAGAAAAATAAAGAGCCCAAGTATAAATAACCGAGTTTCAATTTATTTTCCGTACATAGTTAGGTGACCGTTGGTCATTTAGCTGTATAAGCCAACTTCAGATATTGTAAATTTCTTCTTTTTTTTTATTAATAAAAAGCGCTTTTACCAGTATTCATCAAAATTGACATTACCAGAGGGAAATCACACAAAGACCATCTCCTTTAACCTATTACTTAGTTCTCCCCAAACCTGAATGCATTCTCTTCTCATTGAAAATCGCTAAGCACAAATCAAAATCGCAAACCACATAATATTGCCCAATCGCAAACTTCACTTACAGTTTTATTATTACGGCATTTTAAGAATTCTTCCTGGGTTTGCATTTGATTGGCTCTCAAGCCTCAGCGACTGAACCCCGCAATGTGGGCAACCCACGACCGGCAAGTTACTATCAACTGCCTATACTCTTAACACTCTCTGATACCTCTTTGTTCTCGCTTCTCTTCGATCTGGAAGACATCGATCTGGAGTCGCTTGCTTTGGTTGGAGTCTTTTTGGCTTCGGCTTGGTTAGCAATGGAGGAAAACGAGTGTGCCTTCGGCTTGGTCAGAGAAGATGGAGAGAAATGAGAGTGTGGAGGAATTAATAAATGGAAGAAATTGATCTGTACATGAAGGGTAAAATAGAAAATATGAAATAATGTATACAAATACAACATCTTTTTTTAATGAATTAATAGCTTTATACAGAGATTAGGGCATTTATCTTAATTAAATGGATTTAAAGTGGCATTTATCTAAGAATATATTTTGCAGTGGCATTTTTCTCATTTAAAAGTTTTGCAATGGCAAGAATCTAAATCACCCTTTATATATTGAAATTTGATGAAATATTAAAATTTTCTTATTTTTAGAGTCTCCTCACTATTCTTCACATTTTTTGAAAACCCACCAGAAATAATTATTCAAAAAATTAATTTATCAAAACAAGTAAACTACTGGGGCTCCATTTGGGCCCCTTTAAAAATGATAACTTTATTCTTTAGTTATTTTGTCCTCCCGTCAAACAAGGCCCACAAATGTCCATTGTATCTCAATATAATATATATTTTTTAAATTCCGTGTTTTGTGTTGTTGGAAGGCCTGGTTTTACTACATTTTTGTATGCTTTTATTAACAATCTGAGATATCGCGAGGCTTTCGACCAAAGTAGCCACTATATTTGTGAATGTATTATTTATTACCATTTATATTGCTCAATGCAATATTATATATTCCTATGTTTTTCAATTCACTATTAAAATCAATTTGTGCTACTGGTATATAAAAAAGTAAAATATAAGTTAGGAACTAATGTATAAACAATAATAAATATGTTTGTTTTAGGAAGTAACTAAAATAATTTGTGAAGCTATGTAAGTTTGGTTGCATTAATTATTTCTGGGTTGTTTTGTCATTTTTCATTAATAATTCTTGTAGTTTTGTGATAGTAATAGGCAAAATGGTAGTAATTGTTTGGTTTTAAAGAACTGTGGTACATCTTCGAAACACCATTTCTTTTGTGTTAAGTTTTTTTGTTTTACTAAAACAAGTAATATCTACTATTTGAAAGGAAAAAAAAATGGAAGAAAACTCAAGCGTAATACAAGTATACAACTATTACTACACAAAAATGCTAGTGTTATAGAAGGAAAAGAAAAAAAAACAATAAAACCTCTAATCTCAAATAAAATGGGGTTGACTAAAAATAAATTCTAATTCAAAATTATCGAGATCACATATCTTAAATATCAGAAATCTTTGATAGTAATAATAACAATGATACTGATAGT
>CAXKVV010001150.1:0-29869 GCA_964058805.1 Schoenoplectus triqueter | reverse complement strand
ACCAGTAAACAAGCACGGCGCCAGTCAGGGTTTAAAGGGACCGATCAGTAAGCAACATGGGTGAAATCAAGTAAGGCCAGACCCTTCCCTTCCAGAGCTCCGGCTTCTACTCCCCTTTTTCCCTACTTAATCGAATTTCTCAACCAAGTCTAGAGTTTTGTTCTTATCAGTGTATTCTCAGCACATGAGAGCAAACAACGAAAGTAAAGGAAAAAGGGTAGGGGCCAGGAGACTCCTTTAAAGGAGAAGAGGCAGCCAAAATCCGAGGCACAAGCCATAAAAGGTGGGTTTGGTACAACAACACAATCATCGCTCAAACAGTCAAACCAGGGGGTAAACGACGAAGCCGGTGAGCTAAAGTCTGGTCAGAGGTGATGGGCAAGTGGCCTACTGGCAGGGATGTGATCGGGGGCGCGAGAGAGGGCAGCAGGAAAAATCGCCTCGCCAAGGCGTGGTGAAAAGGGGAAAGGACAGAGAGTGGGTCGACGGAAGTCAGGGGGTCAGAGAGATTAAATCGAGAGTAAGAGAGAGGAGGGGAGAGACAAAGGGGACGAAAATGACGGCATTAATTGCTGAATTAAATGAGCGAGAAAGAGAATTCCAAGAGGGAATTAAATGCAGATAGAGAGAAGAATTTGGGTAATACGGGATCCTCTGTGGCCGGAGATTTGTGATCATTGGTGTAGCAAGGTTGTATTGCAAATTAAATTTCTAAACAAAATATCATATTTATTATTATTATTGTGAATTATTATTTCCCTTACTAAAATCCAAACCGGGTTAAATCCAGAGAGTATTTAGAAAATTTCCGATTTTATTAAATTAAATGAGTTAACGTTTTTTTATTTAATTTATTTTAGGTGATTATTCATTTTATATCGATTGAACATTAGATAAGATTGAAATTATGCTTTATCTTTATTTATTTATTTACAAACTTAATTAAATTAATTATCGAATTATTTGTTTTAAATTTAAATTTAATTTTTTTCTTTATTGTTAACTTAGCTATTTGTTCATCTATAGTTGTATAATTATATTTCTGTTTTTTTAATTGTTATTTTAAATTATTTACTAATTTATTTGTTATATTAATTTTCATTATTTCTTAATTAAATTTTACAGAGTACGCCAAGCACATATAATTTGTAAGTTGTAAAGTATGATATTTATGTACGTTTTTCATGCAGTGCCCCTCCTCTCCTCTGGCCTCTGCCACTAGTTCGGCGACTCTGGTCGTCCATCGAGAGAACCAAACTCTGTTTTGAAAATTCTGTCGGTAGTTGAAAAGACAAGGAGCATTTAGTTAGCAACAACATAAATATATATAATAATTAATATTCCAATTAAATGCGTGGTGACAAAGTCGTGGTAATTTGATGGGTTGGATTGGGTTTAGGATTGGGTTCCGACTAGTGTTATATTAATAAGTCGGTTCGGTTCAGAACAAATTCGGTCGGGCTACGGATCGGCACGGTCCACGATTTACGGTATATCATGGGTCATACGGGACGGGTCTTGGTAGGCCAACTTCGAAAAAATTCAACTCATCCCACTGTTGGCCCCGGGTAGCCGGACCCCCACGGGTTGGGCACAGTCTAATCCGATCCACGGGTCCGCATGGGCTGGTTTTGGGTGAAGAGAGAACCGGACCATTGTTGGACCGAACCATGGTAGGGGACGGGTCGGGCACGAGTTTGGGTCCGGTCCGCGGGCACGGGTCGTCCGGGATGGATTGGACCGGACTGGTTTTTTCAAACTCTAGTTCGGACGATCGATTTAGATCAGTTTGATATTCTCGAAGAAATTAAGTTGGGTTTGATCGGATCGGGATAATTTAAATGTTATTTTCTTTTTTAGATCTTTTATTGAAATATAAGTTATTTGATATCAGATCAAATCAAATCAGGTCGAATTTGAATCAAAACAAATTTATTTGTCTTTTCTAAATCAGATCAAATTAAATCAAATCAGATTGGATCGGACAGATTTCTAGGGTTTGATCATATTTTCCCGCTTCAACTTGTACCAGACTAACAGTCCGATATAAATTTCTCATGGATTTTTATAGGCCTAAACCAAGCCCATCAAAGCCTTTGGAGCGATATGTGTTATTCTTGTATTGCAAATCTATAAAAAAATAAATATAATTTTTCTTTATTCATTCTTATACAGTTATACTTCTATCAAACCTATATCTTTTTGAAACTAATACTTCTTGGACGATTTGACAACACGTGACGTGAATTCAAGCACCGACTGGTACTGACACAGTGGCACTGGTATGTATCAATGTATGCTTTCTGCACAAAAGCTGTTAGATATATTTCCTTGTGTGGTTTAAGATGAAAATGTCCCAAGTGAGGTTGGTAGTAAATTAATTATCTTCCCTTTCGTTAAAATTTAAAAGTGCCACGCTACATTCAATTAGATTTTAAGCAATAAGACTAATAGACTATCATCCTCGTTAACAAATTGTTTTATACTATCTAAAATCTCATAGACACATACACGTGGAAAACTGCTATGTAAAAACAGGGCAAACAACGTTCACTTTGATTCCTGGTGCGGTTGGACATCTTACCAGATGGCAGGGGTCGTCTAGCTCCAGGCCCCACCAGTTGACCCATTCTATATTTTGTCCCTGTAGTGCCACATAGGCAAGTACCGCCATGAACGCCACACCGGCATCTAGACTGGCTGACAACAGGTAGTTATGCCGGGTCCACCATCCTTTGTACGTTTGGTACAAAAAGAAGTCGAAGACTATACCTACTGGCTACTAGGCCCCACATGCATCAAATAGTTGACAGATCGACCTGGGGGCATGATTCCAGTGGCACGGGTTAAAATTTTGTTTTTGAGAGAACTAATTAGTGATGCTTCTATTTTGTAGTCTGAGTTTTGTTTCTGGAGTCCAAGTGGTATAAGCATGTAAGCAGATTTGTGCCCTAGTTTTTTCGCAGATGAGAAAATATCTGTTAGGTTCAATGAATTTAGCACCCGTATGGCAATGCAGGTACCCATATACTGTTATCAGGGACGGCTGAGTGCAGTGTAGTTCGAGGTAGCTGTTCCTTTAAATTTTGAAAAATAGTGTTTTTAGATAATATTTTCAGTAATTTGTCATTCCCTGAATTTTTTTGCTCTCTGAATTATTTGATTACGTTTATTGAGAAAAAAAATATTTAATATAATGCATAATGAATTAATTATATAAAAATTTCAAAATATAAAGTTTTCTAGAGAAAAACTTTCATCATCAACTTACTTATTTATCACTTTGAGTTTTATTTTATTGTTATTTTTAATATGTAAAAGAATATTATTTTGATATTTTTATATTAGATAAGAATATATATTAAATTATTATTATTTTTATTTAAAATCTTATCAGTTAATAAATTAAAACCTGATAAGATATTATAATCCGATAATTAACCCCCTGATCGAAATCCTACATCCGCCCCTCACTGTTATAGTAACTTATATATCTTACCTATTATAATGGGCATGTTGATGAGCATAATTCACTTCTTTTCAGGATAAAAAACATATAAAGTCCACATAGTGCAAGTAGTCCGGCTAAGAAAATGTAATTCATCTTTTGAGTCGACAGAACATCCTTAGTGGGCCCACCACACCCTATATAATAGGAATCCAAATCCTCTGCCGCGTTGCACCGTACAACGCAATACGTGGACCATTGGATTTTCTTATTATTCGAATCAACACAGATCTTAAATTGTTCCAACGATCCATGTACTATGCTGCACGGTACTGCACAACAGAGAAACATGACTCATATAATAGAAGCATTATAAAATACATCATCTCCAGGGCAAGCCCTCGGGCTCCCTTAAGCCAGTGCCTTTGTCTGGTCACAGATGTTATTAGCTGTCTCGAGCAGCCACCTTGAGGTACCGAAATACACAGAAGAAGCAACAATTGTGCCTACTAACTGTTGATTAGAAGTGTACAATATTTTCTAATGAGTTGTCAGCTATAGTTTTTTTTGAAAAGAAAAGTACCCCATAAAATAGAGTACCGGCTTTCATTACTTTCCTAAAGCATAGAGTTTACAAAATTTTTCATAAGCTGCTAAGTATATAAAAAATATACCACGGCAGATAGAAATAAACAAAAGTAGAGGCGCAAGACGGAATTTGCAATAAGTACAACAATACGAAACAAACGCCAGTCGGGCCACCTCTTGTTGTGGCATTCAAGCCAACAACGCCAGTCGGGCCAGCACCCCGACCAGTGGTCTGGAAGGAGACATTACCAGTACAGTTAAGAGCAGAATGGCCTGTCCAAAACTCAAATAAATGGAAAACAGGTCCAATTGTAATGGTTGTGTTCATCAATTGGAATGGTTAGAGAGCACTTATCTTGTTATGGACCTCTTGATACTACTGCTGGTTTGCTCTCTCTTCTTACTATATTAGCTGGAAGATAATTTTGCTCTCTTTCATTACCAGTCCACGCAGAATGTGTTTAATACTCATTAGCAGCACATTAAAAAGATTTTAATTTATTCATCAAAGAATATATCAAATGAAACGAACTACTTGATTGAGCTGACCTGGATGACAGACATGGAGCGGGGAGGAATCTTCATGTAGTGGCCTAGTTTGAAATCCGAGAGGAACATAATTGCTTGTGACATGCTTACAGTACCATATGTTTTGAATGCCACATTTGCAGGTGGTCTTCCCGGAAATATGTATCCTATTATTAAATCTGTTATTACATTCAACCCTCGTCCCTGATCCAATAGAAATTTCGAATTAATAGTATCTTAAAAATAGTTATTAGTTTCTTTTTAATTTCAAATTATTAAGGAAAGAAAGGAACCAACTTGATTTGTCTGTTCTGCTACAATTCCAACTGGGAGTGTGAAGAGAAAAGCAAGTCCAGCTGCAAGTAAAACACCCCACAGTACGGTAACTGGAGTTGCTTTCCAAAGACTTCAAAAGAAAATATTGCAAGACCAGTTACACCCGCAAGCATCACCTGAAACCACCACGATGGCACAGCCTTAGAGTCCGTCTTCATTAGTCAAGTATGAATGTCACAAATTGAACTTTAAGCATATCCTTTATTTTTCGCCATATTGTTCTGTGACAAAAAAGTAATTACAGTAAATTTTGGACGGTAACTTAAGTAAATGGGGCGTGTTCTATTTAACGGAATTTTTTTCTGAAATTTAGATAATTTTGAATGCCAGTCAGAAAAGACCAACATCAATGCTGATATGCTATAAATTTTGATGTGATATTTGATTCATTTAATCAATTGGAATGGTTGTGTTCATCACATATACATATTAACAGGTCCTATAACTTTGGTACATTTTTAATAGAAAAATGAGGCGGAGATTCAACCAAAATAACACTTGTCATACATACAGTCAACACATACTGGTAATTGTGACCTAGAAAGACAGTAATTCAATCTAAGTTGTTGGAACTTCATCAGTCAACAATCACCTTCCATGAAAAAGTGCGACATGTGACAGAGTAGCAGCCAGTGTGGCGAAAGCTCGAACCATATGTAAGCACAAAAAAACACTCAAATGAATCTGTCCCACGCCATCATACCCTTCTGATCAAATGTGAAGCACCTACCATCAAGCACTTTTCTGACATCAAATGCACTCCCATTGCCCATAAACACATGGGAAGAAATAATTGGAAATTTCTTCGCCTCGTATGCATTAGTTCAATATGCAATTGGTAGAATAATATACGCAATTAGGAAAAATCCAGCCATGATGTTGATTATATCGAGCCCTGGAGTGGCTAACAGGCTGCCCAGACCCTCGGCCACTGTCGACCAATCCAGACCAAAGGATCCAATGCCGAGTCCGTATACACCTGACCCAGTTTGTTATGCAATGATTGAGTTCAACGGCGGAACTAGAAACGATCGGTAGAGGATGTCTGAGTCAAGGAAATAGAATATCTAGATCAAAAGTAATTTTATTTTTTTACCGTACAAATTTCATTTTTCAATGAATCAGACCCTAGCTGACACTCAACTTGATGCGGCCCCTGATTGAGTTATTGAAGATTAGACAAATGAATGAGATGGCAGAGATGGAAGGAAAGATGTAGTTTGGAACAATGTAGTATGCAAGGCTAGCTATGAAAACTATGATAAAGAATTGAAGCCTTGTCATTCCTCCTTTTGGTCTTTTCTCATCTTCATGCAATAATGCCCTGTCAATAAGCACAATATACATATCCAATGTTGTTATTATAATTTCTACAATAACTCTCTTAGAAGGGTGCTGAGGACCGTCCGATTTCATAGCTGATCGTATTCGATTTCTTCCTGGTTTTCTACCTCTCCGCGATTCGTTGTCTGAAACCTTTGCGATTCCCAATCTGCTCTCTCTCCTTTTTCTGAAGAAAATAGGCGAACCCTAGGTCTGTCGCTCCGCTGGCCTCCTTCTCGCGCGCCGTCTCTCTCCTTTACGGACCTCAGTTGTGTTGCGCAACTTCTTTCTCCACGACCGATGGCTCTGGTCCGGTACTTCATCTTCACACTGTACTTGCTCCTCCTGAATCAACTCCTTCGCAAACCCTACCCGATGCTAGCGCTGGCCTCGCTATTGAGGGACAACTCCGGTTTCACCCGACGGTTTCCGTGGTATTCAGTCGAACTCAACTTTTCTTTGATGAAAGGATTTTATTTATAAACGAAACTTTCTTGATTGCACGTTTTCGATGTAGGGTCGAATAATTTAGCTTACAAATTATCTTAGTTTATATCTACATAAGCCTTTGCAAAGCTACCCAGGAATTAGAAGCGTTGTCCTCAATTTGAGTTTAAAATGGATTTAGGAATGTTGGGCCTTCTATGAAGTCGGAGAAAGAAAAAAGTCATTTGAGTATTTTTCTACAGGGTTATGCCAGTATCATTATATTTGCCACTATTATTGTTGTTCATTTCTCCTTCCTAATCTAATACTTATAAAAAAATGGGCCTTTTGCTCTGTATGCACTTTATATGTATGCCGAGAGATGAGCTACTATTATTTATGTCGAGATGTCAGTTATTACTGTTGTTGTTGTTTGAAATAATTTTTATGGGAGAGATTTATCTATTTTAGCTTTGATTTCAATTGGAATTGGTGTATAATGGTCAATCATTGACACAAAACGAATCGACGCCGTCTCGGCGCTCAACCCTGCCACGAAGCACAGGTGAGTTAGTTATCTAAACATTAAATACTATATATCAGGCGATTTTTTATTTGACATTATTTTCTACTTTCTGCTATGAATTTTCTTTTAGAAATTTACATTCCTTTGTTTCTGCAATTATCTTTGCAGGAGGAAGAGCGACAAGCTGTTCCCACATAGATGAGACTCATATTCTGACAAAAGGCCTTTTGATTCAATTACTTGATGTCAGTGTTATAACCTGCCATACAATGTTATCGTATTTGTCAATTCAGATATTGTACCAGCATATGCTGTTAATTATAGAACAATTTTTTATGCTTTAGTGTTCAAGTTCCAAGAATATAGAACTAAAATATTGATAAATATGTTCTCGGTTCAATAAAAATATTTGCTGCTAATAATTCACTTGAGACACACTGTACACATTCAAATCATTGCATGAATAAAATGCACCAGCTTTAAACTCTTTTATTATTATTATTATTATTATTATATTTTTTGTAATTTATCAGATATGTTTTTTTTTTTTGCAAATCTTGTCCTATTGTTACTACCTCTGCAAGGACTACCAATGCAGCGTGCAAGACTATTTGTAAGTAGTATTTCATCTCATATTTCAGAATTTAGAATTTTCATTTAAAATAAAGATGTATATACATAATTTATTTTTTCTCCAAATTAGTGGCAGTGCACCCATAGCCACTGATCAGAAGTACGGTATTACAAAACAGATATACTTGGACTGCTACCTATTTCAAAATAGAAAAATTATAAAATGACCGACATGTTTTTTTATTGGATGCAATTTCTGTACTTCTGGGCTACTTGCTTTGATAGTCTTTACTAGATGGTATTTCTGTACTTAAGATGATTTTTACTATATGGTACTTTTGTACTTATGAGTCAACCCCAATGCTAAGAGATGAATTTTCCATATATTGCTTATATACTTATTATCACTGTGCTTATTTAACATTTTGTCTTATATTCTTCTGATTTTTGTCAATTGGTGAGGCTAAATAGTATTTGAGTTCAACTCTACACATTATTGGCTTTTAACTGTTTGTATCTACCTGATTTTTTATCTGATATATATGTGTATTTGTTGTATTCCTATAGGATTTAGGACTTAAGTAATTTAAAGTTCTTTTGACATTTTTTTAAAGGAAAGCGAGTGCTTATTTGTATTCATATTATGATGGTTTTTCAGCAGTTGTATTAGCACCAATAGATTCTATCATCTGTTATGTTGTACTAATCGGTAGTGGTACGTGCTAATGTCAAATAATTGAAACAAATAATGTACTGCACATACATTTTCCTGTCCTACCTATCAACACATCATCCAGGCATAAACATTAAATAAATTCACATCAGTCCCTATACGTGTACAAACCCGCTGCGAAGCACGGGAGGGTTCAACCTAGTTATTTTAAAATAGAGGAAGGATCTTTCATAATGGGTTATTTTGACAATCTTAACAATGAACTTCTAAATAAATATTAAAGATATTTTAAAAATAATTTTTTTTATAGGTACGTTCTTTTATTTATATATTGGTAGTGTTTAAAATTTCATATAATTTTATTACTGTTTGAATTTGCATAAAATTTTGACGGTCATTGATGAATTATTAAAAAAAAAAATGAGTATGTATGAAATCTAAAATATTATCAATCTATGAATAAAAAAAATATATCTATAATTTTTTTAATTTTTAGGATTTTTTGATATTTATTTAAAAGTCCATTGTCAAGTAATCAGACATCTTTGATAGATCCTTTTGTTGTGATCGGAATATCTGGCATGTAAGAATCTTGTACTTTTGAAGAATCAAGCATCAGCTGTTTGGAGCGTGCATTCTTCTGTCTTTATTCTTTTGTGATGATTTCAATGAAATAGGTGGTATTTACGCCACTTTTCATAAAAAAAATTATACAGCAGTTCTACTTTTCTTTGAACACCATTTCTTTTGAACAATATTTTTAAGATAATTTATGATAATTAAATTACGGTTCGACTTTTCCTTGCACAAAACACCATTTTTTAAATCAATAAATTTATTATGTCATCTTCAAAAGTAAATTACCACATACAATTATTCCCAACTAAAGAAAAAAAAAGAAAATAAACGGTTTCTTCATGCATTAACCAATGCAAAAAAACATAAGTTCCCACTCGGATCAGAGTTTAGAGAGAAATATCATATCCTCTTTCAAACAAACGAATAGGGAAGATAGAATCTAGCAGCACCACTGTCCGTGGGCATAATTTGCATTCCGTGAGAATGACAACCAAGCATTAACATAATTAGAGGTCAGTTGTGGGGCCGCTGCTAGTTGGTCCACCAGCAGCTGGTCCATTGGTCGCAGATGAGGGGCCGGGGGCTGGGGCGTTAGCACCACCCACTGGAGGCTCGGCTATTGACGGGGCACCGGCACTTGGTGCGGGGGAATCAGATTCAGAATCAACTCTGCCGACAAAGGCAACGACAGTGAGGAAGAGAATGACAAAAGCAACAACACGGGCCATGTTTGATTGTGTAAGAATTAGAATGTAATTGAGGTGAATAATAATATGAGGGATATAGGAAATTTAGAGATGAATTTTCTCGTTGGATGAGTTTGAGAGATTGGGGGTGATGGATTTATAGGTGGGGAAGTGGGATGGAAGAATAATTTTAGTGGCGGCGCGCTTCTATTGTATGTTTTTTTTTTGTTTAGCTTTTTTGAGGTAATTTGAGTCATGATATGAGCCGTTGGTTGTGTTCTTTTTAAGGAGATAACAGAACTAAAGTCTATAATTTTTTTGGGATGTTGCTCTCTCTTTTTCTATTGTTAGATGTACGATTGAGTTGTCATTATTTGCAAATTAAGGACTTTTTTTGAGCAAATTAAGCGTTTTGGTCATATAAGTTTGGAGGAGCACTGATTATTAATATTTCGTTAAAACGATTTGAGATTCAGAACTTTTGAATAATCCAAGTAACATATCATTTTCATCCTTATATCCATGATGACTGAATATCATATTTTTCTGTACGAAATGTAGCTTACTTTTTAATTAATAAAAGTCCACCAATAAATAAGGTCTGAGATAAATTCAATGTATTGTGTGATTTTTGTACTCCTATATTTTACTTGATTGTCATTATTTCAATTCAAAACTTGAAATAATCTTTTCTCCAAATAAGTACTTATATATTTATTTTCGTTATTAGAACAAATCCCAGAATTAATCTTAATTGAAACGAATTCTGCTTAATATTTAAATCGTTAATTTAATATGTGTCCAAAAAGTAATAGTTTCTAATATATATTATCTACGGAACATCATCAATACGTGCGGTTTATATTTAATGAATGCTAGCTCGAAGATAATGTGCATGACTAACATAACTGTTCGAATTAATATTTGATTTTCTTATCTACAATTGTAATTTATATTTATTTATTTAGGTTTAATATGTACATGCTTATTTTATTTGAATCTTAAGTTATTTATCTAATATTCCCCCTTGTGATATAAATTTTGAAATATTATTAATAACCTTCGTACATTTGAAAAAGAAATTGACACAATATTCACAAATCAATGGATGATTCAGTTAAAACATATTATTTCTCAAGTCTCAATGATTGGATGTATATTTGTATAATGAGACATTAGCATTGTACTTCGACACATTAATTAATCATTCCTCGGCAACCTAGATACAAGTATATTAATTCAACCTTTTCAATTATTATTCAATTTTTGAACTTAATTTTAATCTATAATTTAAATCTCCTTAACTTAAAAAGTATATTCTCCAACGTTAATTTGGCTTGGATATATGGAAAACATAATTCCAATTAATTACATAGTATTACAGAACTGGTGCTTGGAAGAAAAATTTTCGTGCATAATTATTAAAACATAAGCTTCCGTTGGAATTTATGAAGCATATAATTTGATAAGTTATGGGCACATTCTATTTGTTTCATTCTGTTTATTTTATTCCTGAACGGACTCCATTTTTTTTTGTAAAATTTCATTTTTATGTCATTTCAACAAAAAAAAAATTCGATAAAATCAACCTCAAAAAAGAAATAAAAAATGAAAACTTCTGCATTAATTAACTATAATACAATCATAATCTCCCACTTTTATCAGAGTCAATAGAGATAATTTAATTAAGAGGACGCTGGAAATCCTCAATACAAATAAGCAAATTAATTATTATACAAAATCAAATATCAGAACGCTGGAGCATCGGTGTCTGTAGGCTCTGCATTCTATGAGCTAGGAGAGGAAGCATCAGCACCGGATGCGGAGCTGGTGGGGCCGCCAGCTGCAGATCCATCAGACACAGATGATGGGGATGGGGCCGGGGCACCAGCGCTACCAGCAGGTGGTTCGGCAGTCGACGGGGCGATATTTAGCGTGGTCATCTCAAGCTTTGACTCAACGCTGCCGACGAAGGCAGCAACAACGAGAAAAAGAACAACACATGCAACTGTACGTGCCATGCTTGATTATGAAAGAAGAATTAAGGTGAACAGTACAAGATATGTGTGGAATAATCAAGTAGAGGTTTAAATTTTTGTACGGTGATTAGGAGAGGACATGGGAGGGAGATTATATAGGATGGGAGGAGGGAAAGGCCAATTGGCTATATATATTGTATGTGTTGTATTAAAGGTTGTGCGCTTAAAACGGTGAAATTATCTGTAATATATTGTGCTCTATTGCTTTTATTTTTCTTGGAGGGAGAAGTTTCAACATGAACCGTTGGAATTTTGCACCGCAGGATTTTTTTTTTAAATTTTCGCTCAGTTTTACGTTTTTACAGTTATTATGATCAGGTAGCAAGTCAGAGAATTCGTAAGTCTGTAGAGTGTAGATAGATAACACGATTAATGGAACAAATTATCTTCAACATTCTAAGCCTCGAGTATTTTCATTTCAGACGTAGGCAATTTATTATGGGAAGGGATCCTATGACAATGAGTTATTTTGATAATTTTGATAATGGATATTTAAATAAATATAAAAATTTTTAAAAATATTCAATTCGCATGACTCAACTGTTAACTACGAGTAATTAGTGAGGTCTATATGTGGTCACGGCTTGTTGACTCGTTATGTATGAGGAATATATATGTGGCAATTTTGTTGAAATTTTAATTCAGTCAAGACAATGCATGACGTCAAATACGAGGATTGTGTGTGCGGAATTGCGGACTACTTTTCCCCCTTTTACTTTGATAAATAAATGAAACTGCAAATACAATAGTTGAGCTGAAAGAAAAATGTAAAATTCAATTGTTTTTTTTTCCTTCAAAAAATAGAAATCCTTTTGTTCTTTGTCCTGTGTGTTTTCATTAATTTGGATTAATTTCAATGTGTTTGGATGGTGTAGAATACTACTGTACTGTTCATAGGTTAGTAACTATATAAATATAGAATTAAAATCGAGAATAGTAGCAGAACAATACTAATCCGTTAACCCATAGAAAACGTTAGGTTAGCGGATTAGCATCCATGAGGGTCGTGAAAATAATATTTTTTTTCTTTTTATATTAATATGGAGTAACATTAAATAATAATAATTATTAAATAAAATACTAAAAATAATTAATTATTTAACTATTATCTCCATTGTTCTCAAGTTACCATCCAAACAACATTTTACTAACCCGAAATAATAAAAATTAACACCGTTATCACATTTCTCGAGATATCACTAAATTCACACTATTCTCAAATACTAATCCAAACAGTGCTATTCTTTCACTAATCCTTTCACCATCCAAACACACCCATTGGTATAGCACTAAGGGTATTTTTTTTTTAATTTTAGGATTTTTTTTCAGGAATTAATTATGGCAAGCCGTAATCTGTTATCTGTGTTTATGGGTGGCATATATAGAAGCTTGGCAATTCAATTATTTTTCAAGGGGATACATTTCATCTGGTTTGATCACTTTACTTTGCTGTTTTATCACAGTTACCAAGAGATTTAGGGTCTTTGTAACATTCTGATCTTGGATGTTGCTGATATTCAAGGGGTCTGCTACATCGAATTAGTTATTCTATCGTGTTATGTTTTCTACTTTTGATTATTGCTGGTATTGTAGGTTGCTATATATCTTGTTTACTTTTTGGAAGTACTGTATTTGCTGTTCAGTTGTGGTTATGGGGTTTTGCATTCAGGTTTAGTAGTTTTTTTTAATCTGATATGGATATTTATTGCAGACAGATATTTTGGTTGTAGTTTCCGAAAAGAAATTAATACTGTCAGATGGTTTTAATCTGCTTTATTAGTTTTTTTAGATATATTAAAAATTATTATTTTTTTCTTTTCCCAACTGAAAGCCGTACTTCGCGCCTAATATTCAATGGTGAATAATCAAACCTATTTCGCTAACTAATTGGAAAACTATATTTGATTTTCAATATTAAGTTGTCAAATCCCAATTTAACACAGTTTTTTTTCTCATTGTGTATATTCACAATTGCCCGTTATCTGGCCTTCGTTCATGGGCGGATCTAAGGGGGCTGGGTGGGCCCATCCCCTCTAATTTTTAAAAAACATTCGAAAAATATGTATAATTTTGTCAAAAAAAAAAATAAAATTTTTATATCTGACCCCTCTAATATTTTTTCTCTGTAATAAATGTCTGACCCCTCCAGTCCCGGCCCCCCTCAATCTAAAATCCTGGCTCCGCCCCTGGCTTCGTTTAGTAACTTATCTTCAAATTGTCTTTTTTGACAGGAAAAGGAAATATGAATGATCCAAATAGAAATTCTTTTCAAATCAACTCTTTTAATCCGAAAAGTTATAAAATTAAATAGGGTTTTTATTGTCATTAATTAAAAATGAAATTACATAATTTTTCATCAATTTTTGATACTATTAGTTATTATTAATTTCCTCAGTTATCAAATTTGAGTTGAGAGTGAATTTATTGGCTCGGAATCAAGAAGAGAATTAATAGCATAATTTAATGAACGCATTTCTATTTTTTTTAGCCTTTCAATTCTTTTTTGAGTATTTTTAAATGATCAATGAATCGAAATTTTTCATTAGAACTTATATAATTTATTATATTCTTATCTTAAGGACCTTGGTTATAAAAGACATCTCAGTTCAAATGCTTATTAATTATCAATCTTTATTTAACAGCAAAAAAACATACAAGATATTGTAAATGCATTTTAGGATAATTTTATGTATGAAAGTTTTTATTTTCTTGATTTTTTTGTGCAAAAATTTTAGCGCTCGAAAAGAACGTATTCAGAGCTTATTAGTAATTTGAATTTTAACGATATCATCATGATCATCAGTGTGATATAAATTGATCAAAAGTACTGACACAATTGATCATTATTATAACTAAGTGCATAACAGTTGATCTATTTGTTTTGTTTCGCAAATAAATTTATGCAATTGCAGAGGAATGTTACCTGGTAGCTGTCAGTTTTGGTGATCAATTTTTCACACAACCAAAAATATGCATTCGTTGAGAAGATATATACAACACATGATTAATTAATGGTTATATGTTTTGTTAGAAATTAATTAAAATTCTAGCAGGGTATTAGCTACAAAGAAAAAGAAATAATTTGCACAACAAAAAAACTACACATATATAAGCAACTCAGATTTTTTTTTAATGTTTGGTTCTGATGTAGTCTACGCATCATGAAGATCTTTATTGTATTCCATTTGTATAGATGCTTAGATGTCTTGGAAAAATTCTGTTGCAAAGATCTCTAAGTTTATCAAACTTTAATGTTTCTTGTTTTTATTTTTTTTGATAAAATATTTATTTTATTTGCCAATTTATGATTATAAACATAGAAAAACACTCTGTGTTATATAAATTTAAAACTATTACTCTTTAGTGATGTGAGATACAAAATTAAGCAAATTAAGAAACACGAACTTGTTTTCCTATTAATTAATTTCCAAAAGGAAGATTAAACAAAAAAAAACATGGCTCTGTATAGACCACTGACAAACAATACACAAAACTATACTTACACTTCCTCTACCATTACTTTCTCACATTATTCTTTCATTGTATGGGCAGTTCCATTACAAACAAAGTTCAAAACAAAAACCAAAAAATTATCCGCAGTTTTTCGGGTTGCTGGTGTCACATGATGGCCCAGATGTATGTCCCTTTTTCGACAAAACCATAGACAGAATGCTTTCATTTTCCAACAGTTGCTCCCCTTTCAAACTTCTTGCAGCCATGGCATCTTGAGAGCTTGAAGCTGTCAACAACAATACCACAAGAAAAACAACATATAGCTGATGAGCCATGCTTATATATATCAAACCGACAATTTCTGTTCTCAGCTGCTCGTTATAGTTGGTTAATTAGCCTGTGATAGTGGTAGCTGATAACCCAATAAGGATATTTCGTTGTGGTGATGGAGTTGAACAGCAGAGCATATATATGAAGGTATATATAAGTTTAGAGAGAATAGCTGGTAAAGTTGACGCGAAGAATGGTCAATTGCAATCTTCTTATAATTTTTAGAGAACAAGACTCTCTGAAGAAACTGCTATATATTAATTTATGTAGCGATTTTCAACCGAAAAGCAATTTTCTTAACTTAATTCGTGCGTGCAAAAACAATAAAGAAAGAACAAAAATAGAAATCAGTACTGGTTTCTTAGAAAAAAAACAGCGAGTGTCCAACGACCAAAAAAATTATGTATATCGCATCCAAATTTGATGGAAATCAACTAAACTCGGCACGCCAATATCTATGCTGAGGAAGCCACAACGGAACTGGAAGGCCAGTGTGCTCTGAAGTTTGAATCCTGAATACTGACGGTCGTGTTACGCAGTTGAATAGTGCTTTTAGTGCAACTGTGTTACTGCAATTAACTAAACCGTTTCATTTTACTAGAAATCTTTTGTAACAAGAGAAGACCCGGTCCATAGTCCTCTATGCGGGACTATCTTGGTTATATTTGAATTTATATCTATATATACTTTTTATGTTTATTTTATGAACTTACTCAAGGACCATATGTATTTGAATTTATATCTATACTTTTTATTGTTTATATCCATATGCAGATTCGCATCGGATTTTTTGATTTTGGGTATCTAAATAATCTAATATTGATAGTCGTTGAGTGGATAGCTGGAGCATTATGTAAGAAGAATTTCATCTACATCCGTTAAAAATTTCAAAATTACACATTGCCCCCACTAAAATTCATTCTAGTAACGTATATTACCAGATGCGGAGTCGCACGCATCTGCTTCTGCGTGCAAACGCCAAAGGCAAAATCCTCAAAGTATATTTTTTGATTTTGACCCAAGATTGTCAGTGTGTTACATTAGTGATGCATGCATTGAAATAAATGTGATCTGTGCAACGCATCATGTCAATCGATTACTAACTTGCCAAATTTTCTATTTACCAGGCTGACTGATCACGTCCTTCTTACTCGGTAACCAATTACCCATATATAGTACGTTAATTATTTAATTTATCTTCAATGGATCAGTGTGTATGATTCAACTGTTAAATACCAGTACGTAGCTCATTAATTAGTACTGAGATCACATATGAGGTCATGGCTCGATCATTGACTTATTTTCTAAAGAGGAACGTGTGTCATGCAATTTTGTTGAAATTTTAATCAAGTCAGGTCACTAGGTCAGACAAGATGACGGTCATTTTAATCAAGTCGGGCCGCCTTACGGAAATTTATGCATTTACAGAGGAAATGTTAGCTGCAATTTGTAAGTTCTGGTGATTTTTTTTCACAGAACTAAATATATGCATTAGCAGAGAGTACGTATATACAAAATATATTACTAATCAAGTTTAGATGATGTTCCTTTCAAATTATTTACTTAAAATTCATACGAGCCTATTTACTTTACCTTCGAAGAGAAAGATATATGCTTAATTAACCAAATAATTACACTAAATCAAGGAACTAAAAAAAGATTATTATGCATGTTCTATAAATTTGGTGTGGTGTTGGATATAATCACATTCATTGTATTCTATTTGTACAAGCTTAGATGTCTTAAACAAGTTCTGTTTTGCAATGTTCTGAAGTTAGTCATAATCAAACATTGTGTTTTTATTATTTGACAAAAAAAAATGTTTCTTCCATCTCACTTTTGTAATGATTTTTAATAAAAAATATTATTAAAAATATAGTCTGCACATTATAGAAAAGTTAACTATCCTTTAACAATGGTTTATTGAAGAGACCGTTGTTAAATATCCTCTTTAACAACAGTCTGTATAAGAACCGTTGTTAAATATTATATTTAGCAATGATTTTGGTAAAGAACCATTGCAAAATGTGAAATTGGAATGTTGGCTCTGACGGAAAAAAAATCCACCCATGACATTCTAGCTTTTTGTTTTTACGAATTGCTAGACTTTTTAATATAACTAAATATTCATCCCGATCCAGCTATCTAAAAATCAAAAATCAAAAATCCAAATCTCACAAAAATTTCTACTTTTCTTTCTCTCTGTTTCATATTTAAAAGAGAGGTGAGGGATAAAAGAAAGTGAAAGGAGAAAAGAGGAAATAATGAAAAAAATTAAAATTAAAATTTGGTTATTTCAACTTCAAATGAACATAATTTTTGATAGAAAAATTTGATTTAGACATTCCATGTGGTTATAAAAATCTTGCTATAAGATCTATAGAGTTACTCATTACGATAATTTTTAGGCCAAAAAAGGTCACATTGACTCTTAAAAATACGGTTAAAGGTTCAATATATATATATATATATATTTCACTTTTTTCTTAGAAATAATTAAATTTTTTGTATTATTAATTGCATTAGCAGGATGTATTGTTGAGTAAATATTTTTTTATTGAATGAATAAATATATATCATATTAATTATTGAATAAATAATATATTAAATGTTTGTTCTTATATAACAATCTACTTCCATTTCGCATTATGTAATGTGTGTTCTTTGTTAAGGTTTGATTTTTTAAATGACCTTTAGCAATAATTTTTAACAAAGAATCATTGTTAAGGGTCCTTTATAATATTTTATTATTAAAAACCATTTCCAATTTAACAACCATTATTAAAAGTCTTTCAAAAGAGGTTATAACAACACGATTTAACACAGATTATTTGTATTTTTCTATCACCTTTTAATAATATTTCAAAAATCAGTGTTTCAAAACCGTTATTATATCTCCATCCAATCATGATAGATGCATGAAAAAAAAAGTAAGAACAATGATTTCGTATTATACAAATATAACTATCACTCTTTAGTGTTGTAATTCTTAATATATAAAGAGGATTAAGATTTCAAACCTCTCAAATATATCATATTATCACTTTTTTCATCATTAATTTTGTTTAAATCTTTTCATCTTTTTGAATCAAAAGATTCATATAAAATAGTTTCTTTCATCATTTAAAATAATGTGTGTAATATATTTAAGGCAAAACTTAACTTTTAAAATGATCTAACTTTTTATATGATCATTTATAGATTATTATGTGTTTAGTTATATTATTTAGTATTATAATTATCATTATTACTTAATATTTAAAAATATTATGTTTAAATTTTCTTTAATGTGAAATTTTATTAAATATATTTAAAATTTTATATTATAAATTATTTATCGGAGAACTATATTATGAGAGCGAAATTTAAGTTACAGCTCTAATATAAAAATAAAGTGAAGGAACTCGAACTTGTTAATTTCCTATTAATTTCCAACAAGGCAAAAAACCAAAGGGGACCCTGTATTACTGAAGGAGGGTTAATGTCTATGTACTTAAACTTTCTCTCTTCCATCTGTAATTATTTTATGTATGGGTAGTTTCTTTAAAAAAAAGTACATAGCAAAAAAATAAAAATTATGGGCAAGGTTTATTCGGGTCGCCGGTGTGACACGAATGGCTAGACGGGTTCCCCTTCAGGATCATAAACAAAATGCTTTCATTTCCCAACAGCTGCTCTCCTTTCAAAGTTCTTGCAGCCATGACATCTTGAGAGCTTGAAGCCGCCAACAGTAACATCAGAAGAAAAACAACATGAAGCTGACCCATGCTTATAATATCAAATCGATGGTTACTGTTCTCTGCTGCTCAGTAATTGTTAATTAGTTTGTGATAGCTAGGCTGATAGCTAGTGGCAACAGATAAATAGAATGAGACTATTTTATTCTGCTTCTTTCTTTGTGTTAGTAACTTAGTATGTGTTCTTTGTGAGAAGGATATTTTGCTTTGGTGGGCAGGTGATGGAATTCAACAGGAGAGCATACAACGGTATATATAAGAAATTAAGAATGCAGAGAGGCTAACTGGCAAATTAGGTTGGACGCCAGGAATTGGTCAATTATAAGTTTCTTGTACTTTTGAGAGGATGAGACTCCCTCTTTAGCAGTTGCTGTATATTAATTCATGTGGCGATTTTCTTAATTTAATTTTGTCGGAAGTTACAAGAATATTGATAATGTGGAGCAAACACAAGAAAAAAAGAGCAAGAATAAAAAAATCAGTATTGATTTCTTTGTTGCTGCAGCAAGAAAAACAATGAGTGTCCAGTACACGTGGATCTCATCTATATACAAAAAGAACAAAAAAGAAACAAACCCAAAAATGTCTCACGAATTATTAAATTAAATTAGTGATCTGGCCAGATAGGTCATTGGCGCCAGAGACCAAAGTAATTGGTATATCCCATCCACATTTTATTGGAAATTATTTAAAATTTCCCAGTGAATTTAACTCGACACACGAATACTTATGCCGAGAGCGCCACAATGGAACTAGAATGGTCGTCAACTCGTTTCTTACTTGGTTGAATTATGCTCGTAGTGCAAATGTAATTCATTTTACTAGTACTAAAATTCTTTGCAAACAATTAAGAGTAGACCCGGTCCATAGTCCTCTACGCGGCTTATATATCTTTCAGACTTATAGTCCGTTGATTATATTTGAATTTATTATCTAATACTTTGAATTTTATAGTGGAATTGCTTTTAAAATATTTATTTACTTTTATTTTAAAAATAATAAAAAATTTATTTTTCATGGAACTTAAAGAAGTACTACTCAATCAGTTAAATATTTATAATATTTGCATTGGATGTACTCTTTCTTTAATTTTCTTTCGTATGCCGTTAAGGGCCTGTTTGGTAGCACACAGATCTTCTGAAATTAGATGGAAGAGCTCCTGATCCGAAAAAAACTGCTAAATAATGATGAATAAAGTGAAACATTAACGAAAAAAAAAGAATATTTTCTTCCATCTATTTGGTGGAAGAAAATTACTTCCGGAAGAAAGCCTTCCTCTCACCTAGAACTTCTCATTCTTTTATTTGTTTAACATTTCTCTCTCATTACTTTCACATATCAACGATCAACTAATTATTTATTATTTTTTCTCTCACATTCACTGTTGATGCACGCTATATTTCTTTTTTCTTTTCATATGAAGATGCCAAACACGAATGTTAAATTTTGGAAGAGAAGGAAAAATAATTTATTCTGAAACAAAGCTCTTGTTTATTCTGAAAAATGCAGTGCCAAATAAGAGTTCTATTTTGCTCTCCAAAAGTCGTGTATGCTTATATTTTAATTATGAAACTACCTTATTTTATGAAAAAATACTAAATTTATGCAGTAAGAAAGAATTAATGATTTAAAAGTGGAACTAATGGATTATAATTCATGAAAATATTTAAATAATAATAAATTTATCAAGGATCTAATGATCATTTCATAAAATTGAGCATTAACTAATAATTAACTATCGCATAAATTATTATATAGCGTATTTCGTTGAGTGATTAACCAAATTACATTATATAGACACACACAAACATATAGATCAATTTGTCATGAACACAAATTTTGATAAGCCTTCCGAATTTCATGTCTAAAACTATAAATTGGGAAGCTAGCCATTGTTTTTAAGAAGTTCAAATTAATTAAGTGAACATAGGAGGAGAGGCTGGAGCTTTTTTGTGGGTGCGTGCATGTGTTTTTTTTTTATGGTGGGGGGGGGGGGGGGGGTGCGTGCATGTGTTTTGTTTTGTTTTTATGGGTGCGTGCATGTGTTTTGTTTTGTTTTTTTTTTTTTTGGTTGGGGGGGGGGGGGGTGGGTTGTCGTAGTCTACATGTATACGATATATATCATAGACGATTGATAATTATTATATTTGGAATAACACATTCACAATTAATTGTTTCACAAGGAGTTCGTATATATAAATAAATTAATTATGCATCTTTCGTTTAGGAAAATTTTCTCTTAGCTTGTATGATTCCGTAGGTTAATTTGTTAATTAGTCAACCGAGTTACAAAAAAATATAAAAAAAGACTTGGGATCCCTTGACAACCATTTATTTTGACAATCTTGCATGACAATCAACTTCAGATTAATTCATAGATTTAAAAAAAATATATATATAAATATATTCTTAAGGATTATGTTTTAAGTTTCATATAATTTGAATGTTCCATCAAAGACCGTCAAAATCATATAAAGGTGCAGTATATATACTATATTATGACCGACTTTTAACTATTAGATGAATTAATGAGTAATGACTAATGACATGACTCCAATAACCCCTCCATTTTTTCTCAAGCTTAACATGGACCTTAAATCGATCTATGTATACATGTTAATCCGATAGTTTATACGAACCAATCGTTGTGTTGTCAGTCAAGTAACGTATACAATTACCTGATGGAAGTCACGCGCTCTGCTTCTGCGTGCAAAGGCAAAATCTTCAAGTATATATTTTGATTTTGACCCAAGATTGTCAGTTTGTGACATTAATATATGATGTATTGAAAAATGAGATCTACGCAACGTATCATGTCAATCAATTAGTAATTAGCCGAATTATTGACGTAGCCAGAAAAAATTTGGAGGGGTGATCAATTTCAACTAAAGACAATAACAATTTTTTTTTTATCCTGAAGGAGGGGTCAATTTCAACTAAAGACAATAACCATTTTTTTTTATTCTGAAGGAGGGGTCAATTTCAACTAAAAGCAATAATATTTTTTTATTAATTAAATAACCTGCAATACTCTAATATAAAAGACATGGAAACAGCGTGCAGTCATTTTGACCGAGAGGAATTAAAGACATGGACTCGGAATCTCAGTCCGATCATTGAATTGGTGTCTGACGTTCTTACTCGGTAATTAACCTAACTAATTAATTACTCATGGTAAGTTAATTAAAGTTATCTCGAGAAGACGAGGATGAATATATATTCCAATCATTAACTGTTAGTTAGTTAATTAATATATATACAGCTGGTAGCTTATTAATAGTGAGAACACATACATATGAGGCAGACGGTTTATTGACTCATTAAATTCTGTAAAAGAGGAACAGGTTCCATGGAATGCAATTTTGTTGATATTTTATTCAAGTCTGCTCACTAGATCAGACTAGATGACGGTCATATACGAGGTTAAGCTGCATACGGTATACCAGCTGAAACACAATTATCCAACACAATTAGTACAGTAATAAGCTGCTTATATATTAATAAAATTGAAAAAAATTAAGGATTTCCAAACTTGATCCGACCCAAACCTCACTAGATCCAAACACCATCTGAAAATAAATGAATTAGATATACATTAAGATTTTTTGATTTGTCACGAGTCGGATCGAGTATGGGTTGACCTGACCCATTCGTTTAATTACGTTTTTTAAATTTATTTTATAATTTATTGCTAATTGATATATACACTAATTGAGATTAATTATATATATTTATTAATATTAATTACTTAAAAATATATAAAAATGGTTATAATACATAATTATTTTAATTGGGTTGAGTCGGGACGATCCATGACCCATAAGGGTTGATTCGGGTCAAGGAAATGTTGATCCGATTTTAAACGGGTCAGATCGGATTGGATCAAGAAATATAATAAAATAATGATGAAATATTCGAGTCTGACCCAACCTGACGTGTTGACACCTCTTAAGAAAATAAAATATAAAATTCAATTGTTTATTTTTTTATTGCATGGCTTAGTTTTGATTAGGGGTGTCATTATTGACCTGACCCGATCCGAACCCAACCCAAGCTGACATAATCTGAAGATAAATGGGTCGGGTATAGATTTAATTTTTTTAACCCGAATCAGATCGGGTTCGGGTTCAGGTCAACCCGACCCGACCTGATTAATTATGTTTTTCGAAGTAATTTTGTGATTTAGTACTGATTAAAGCATACATATACACTAATTAAGATTAATTATAAATAAATTAATATTTAATTACTTACAATTATATAAAAATAATTAATAAATATTTAATCATTTTACACGGGTCGGATTGAGTTGACCCGTGACCTGGTCGGATCGGGTATGAGTCAAGATTTTTTGACCTGAATTTAAACAGGTCGGGTTCAGATTGGATCAAGAAAAATAATATAAAAATATGATCCGACCCAAACCCGACCCATTGACACCTCCTAGTTTTGATCTTTTGATCTTTTTCGTTTTTCAAAAACATAATTCTCTTTATTCTTAAATTAAAGTTTTCAGAATATTCTTAATTAATTATGCAATTGTAGAAAGCATAAATGAAGTTAGAAGTACTTCGTCAGTTTTTGGTAACATTAATAAGATCATCAATGTGGCCTAAATTGATATTACTATAAAATATTTATTAGAATAATTTATACGTGATATAAAATCAATCAACTTGACTTTAATTAATTCTATGCAAATAAATTTATGAGCTTATAGAATATAGTCACAGGATGTCAGTCCGTTTTCGTGATATTAGGACTATAAATCTGCGTGAAAAATATTAGAAATATTAATAGGTACACAACATGCAACACGCTATTAGAATTTTGTGTGAAATAATATGTTATATATCTTTGCTATATAAACAGGTTAATTAATAGAACGCAGAGAACCAAAATCGGAGAATATACCAGCTCAGTTTTTGTGATTTTAGGGCACTGGTCATTTATTTGGACTAATTAAGTGATATATTAAAATTTAAGAAAATTAACAGACTCAAACAATGTATTGTATATGAATTTTAATTCACACGTAATATTTGATCTATCTGCTTTATTTTGATGCAAACAAATGTATGTACTTGGAAATAAAATATATGTTCGAGGTTATTTATTAATCTGTTTAGTGATTAGAATGATAAATGCGGCCTATATTGATTAAAGTATTAAAAGATGCACACAGAATATTATATATAAATGGAGGCTGATAATAGTCCCCAAACATTTGTCCCCATATTTTATCCCCAAAAGTTGACTATCAAGAGTTAAAGTAGTGTTCTGCCTGCTATTTATACTAAATATTAGTGCTATTAATACCAACTAAAAGCATTGATAACTAGTTTTTTCAGCATCTAACTTGAATTACTTATATTTATTGGTAATCTTATTTATATCAATTATCTTAGTTATGAATCATTAGTGTTAATCATCTCCTCAAGAGTTGACTATCAAGAGTCAAAGCAGCGTTTTGCCTACTATTTATACTAAATATTAGTGCTATTAATACTAAATGATTAAGCCATTGATAGCTATTTTTTACAGCATCTAAATTGAAGTGCTAATAATTAACATTTATCTTATTTACATCAATTGTACTTATCTTATTTATATCAATTGTATTGATTATTGATCATTAGTATTAATTATCTCTTTTATATAATGTAAGACTTGACAAATATAAAAGTAAAAAATAATTATCTATTTATAGCAACTAAGAATCTTTTACTCATCATTAGTATTAATTATCTCTTTTATATAGTGTAAGGCATGCCATGAACATCAAAGTAAAAAAATAAATGTCTATTTATAGCAATTGACAATCTTATTTATATTCATTGAAATAGTTTTAATTATTAAGTGTTGCAATATTTTTATATGATTTTCACAGGAGCTATTATAGTTATTAGCATTATTATTTATTCTCGTTAATTTAATTGTTAATGTCTCTTTATTTTTATTTAATGACAATAGAAATTGATGCTAATTAAGAAACAACTATTGACTCAAAGGTGGAAAAAATATTACTCTATTGAAGTAAAATAAATAGCATATTCCTTCATTTATCTCGTCAAATTGATTGTCTTGTCTAGAAATACGTCACATACATACTCAATTTACTTCTTTTGCACTAGTGAACGAAAATTTTAAAAACTCAATTAAACATAACAAAAAATTTAATTAATTGGTCTGATGTCCATGAAAATCCAATGAATCATGTTTTAATTTATTATAAAAGAAACTCTTTTTTATGAAAGTTCATCCTAACCAATGAAAAAATCTGAATGCCCAAAGCAAAGCTCTACATGTTTTTGTTTTATGAAAACACATTCGGTGATAACTCTTCAACAATACAACAACAAAGAAAAAATAATGTTAATTTAATTATGTAAAATATTTCATAAGACAAATTCAAAGAGTTCACAAATAAAATGTAGGGAAAAAATGAGATCAACGAGATTATAAAAGAACATACAGGAATGTCTCAGAAACTCAAACCACAAAATTGGAATAATGGGACATCCACAATTTCTTTATCAAGAACTAAATTTCAAAGAAGACAAAAGAGATATACACGGGGCAAACCAAAAATTCTATTCTAAATCTAATGTAAAACAAATGCCATAAATATCAATAAAAAAATACAAAGTTTTGAAACTCGAATCTTACACAATTTAAAATGCAAATTTGTGACCTCAACGAATTCAAAGAGGATTAGTTGAGACATATGCGATGGAAAGTTGATATTCTTGTCAAAATAATAAATAGAGATCAAAGAAGATGAATACCTATTAAACGAAAATGATGAATTTCAATTCTAAATTGTAAGACAATAGAGCGTTTAACGTAACCAGTGAACCCCTTAATAAATAAATAGAATGAAAATTTTGAATTATAGTTTCAGATTGAAGAGACGCCCTTTGACTTTGTTATTAATAAAAAAAATATTTGAAACTCGCTGATGGGGACAAAATTGGGGACGATACGTTTGGGATAAATATATTTATCCTATATAAATTAGACATTTAGAGAAAAAGTTTAATTTGTTAATAACAGTTTACCTATTTACTTAATTTTTGTGCAAATAAGTTTATGCACTTGAAAGGAACATATGTTAGAAGGTATTAATTAATAAAATTTTATTGATGTCGTCATCATCAAAGTGACCTAAATTGTTTAAAAGTATCAATAGATACACAACTCTATTGATTTAAAGTGCATTTAATACTTTTAATGCGTAATATTTGATCTATTTGCTCTGTTTTTTTTTTGTGACAATAAATTTATGCATTTGCAGAAGACATGTTAGCTGCTATTTATCAGTACTGGTGATCTTTTCACAGCGATAAATTAATGTACAAGCACTTATAGAAAAGAGATATAGAACATGACTAATCATGATTAGACGTTTCGTTATAAATTATTAATTAAAATTCCCATAATAGGATATTACCTGGCCTTCAATTAAAGAGATATAAATTAATACACATGTTTAACCAAAAATTTACACTTAATTAAGGGAATAAAAAAGTTTATTATATTCTATTTGATGCTAAATTGCTAATAACGTAGGATAAATCACTTTTATTTTTCTATGCTAGCTCTACTTACACTTTCTCTCTTTCATCTCTCACTACTTGCATGATGTATATACGGGCATTTCTTTACAAACAAAGAAAAGGTTTAAAGCAAAAATAAAAATTAAGGGCACGTCTTATTCGAGTCGCCGGTGCCACATGAATGCAGCCCAGATAGTGTCCCCTTCAGGATCTTAAAGAAAATGCTTTCATTTTCCACCAGTTGCTCCCCTTTCAAAGTTCTTGCAGCCATGACATCTTGAGAGCTTGAAGCTGTCAACAATAACATCAGAAGAAAAACAACATGTAGCTGAGCCATTTTAATATTAAATCCGACTATTTCTCAGTAGAGCGCGGTATAAGCTTGATATAGTGGTAGCAGATAAATGGAATGATCGAGACCTTGTAAGATATTTGTGTTTTCTCTTTCTTTCTTTGTGCTAAATTGCTAATGTGTTCTATTTGAAAAGGATATTTGGTTTTAGTAGCTAGGTGGAATGGTGATGGAGAAACAGAAGTATGAAGGTATATATATATATATAAGGATACACGGAGGCTAGCTGGGAAGGTTGAAGCCGGGAAATGGTCAATTTTAAGTTTCTTGTGTACGTAGTTGTGTACTTTTGAGAGTATGTCTCTCTCTGAAACAATAAGAATTTTCTTCGTTCTATTTTCAAGTATGGACTTTGAATTTCTTTTATAAACGCAGACTGACACACACACACACACGTTTTATACCCATGATGCATTAACTTGAGCTTACTTGCTCGATCCCAATTTAAAATTAGACAAATTAATACGCATATATAACGTTAGAACAAAAAAAAATGAAAGACAATTGCATGTGGCTTTAATCTATTACAAAGGTAACAAAAAATAAAATTATGCAGTCGATTATGTAACAAATACAATTTAGCCTCAGAATCTGGATGCCGATATCCAAAGTATATGGTCATGATCACATTACTATTTGATGCAAATCAATTAACTCGTCACACGAATATGTACGCGATTAGTGCCACAAATGAAACCGGAAGCTTGTGTTTCTTGAGTCTTGACGATCTCTCGTTAATCTCTGAATTAAATTGTGCTTGTGGTACAATTTACTTGTACTAAAAATCTCTGTAACGAAGTAAGAGTAGACCTGGCCCATAGTCTTTATATACGCGGGATTTTTTCTAGCCCGTTCATCATATTTGAATTTGAACTTGAATTATTCGCACGCAGTTATAAAATTAGAAATCAAAACAAGACTTTTATACTAGTTATACTTCCTAAGTGTGCAGTAATAAATACAACATGCATTTTAATCGACCATGTATTCACGATAGCTGGTTTGGCAAATTAAAGAATAGTTTTAAAAGAGTAATAGTTTTGAAATAGTGATAGAATATTCACAAATCAATAAATATCCATTTTATTATTATCATTTCATAATTATTTACATCTATAAATATCCAATGTAGCAAAAGCACCAACTTTACAGAAACAGACACAATATTCACAAATCAATGGATGATTCAGTGAAAACATATTATTTCTCAACACTCAATGATTGGGTGTATATTTGTATAATGAGACAGTAGCATTTTACTTCGACACATTAATTAATCATTCCTCGGCAACCTAGATACAAGTATATTAATTCAACCTTTTCAATTATTATTCAATTTTTGAACTTAATTTTAATCTATAATTTAAATCTCCTTAACTTAAAAAGTATATTCTCCAACGTTAATTTGGCTTGGATATATGGAAAACATAATTCCAATTAATTACATAGTATTACAGAACTGGTGCTTGGAAGAAAAATTTTCGTGCATAATTATTAAAACATAAGCTTCCGTTGGAATTTATGAAGCATATAATTTGATAAGTTATGGGCACATTCTATTTGTTTCATTCTGTTTATTTTATTCCTGAACGGACTCCATTTTTTTTTTTGTAAAATTTCATTTTTATGTCGTTTCAACAAAAAAAAATTCGATAAAATCAACCTCAAAAAAGAAATAAAAAATGAAAACTTCTGCATTAATTAACTATAATACAATCATAATCTCCCACTTTTATCAGAGTCAATAGAGATAATTTAATTAAGAGGACGCTGGAAATCCTCAATACAAATAAGCAAATTAATTATTATACAAAATCAAATATCAGAACGCTGGAGCATCGGTGTCTGTAGGCTCTGCATTCTATGAGCTAGGAGAGGAAGCATCAGCACCGGATGCGGAGCTGGTGGGGCCGCCAGCTGCAGATCCATCAGACACAGATGATGGGGATGGGGCCGGGGCACCAGCGCTACCAGCAGGTGGTTCGGCAGTCGACGGGGCGATATTTAGCGTGGTCATCTCAAGCTTTGACTCAACGCTGCCGACGAAGGCAGCAACAACGAGAAAAAGAACAACACATGCAACTGTACGTGCCATGTTTGATTATGAAAGAAGAATTAAGGTGAACAATACAAGATATGTGTGGAATAATCAAGTAGAGGTTTAAATTTTTGTACGGTGATTAGGAGAGGACATGGGAGGGAGATTATATAGGATGGGAGGAGGGAAAGGCCAATTGGCTATATATATTGTATGTGTTGTATTAAAGGTTGTGCGCTTAAAACGGTGAAATTATCTGTAATATATTGTGCTCTATTGCTTTTATTTTTCTTGGAGGGAGAAGTTTCAACATGAACCGTTGGAATTTTGCACCGCAGGATTTTTTTTTTAAATTTTCGCTCAGTTTTACGTTTTTACAGTTATTATGATCAGGTAGCAAGTCAGAGAATTCGTAAGTCTGTAGAGTGTAGATAGATAACACGATTAATGGAACAAATTATCTTCAACATTCTAAGCCTCGAGTATTTTCATTTCAGACGTAGGCAATTTATTATGGGAAGGGATCCTATGACAATGAGTTATTTTGATAATTTTGATAATGGATATTTAAATAAATATAAAAAATCTTAAAAATATAATAGATATATTCTTGTACTTATAAATTGATTGTTATGATTAAAATTTTATATAATTTAATTATTATTTTAGTCCATC
>CAXKVV010001149.1:0-33665 GCA_964058805.1 Schoenoplectus triqueter | reverse complement strand
TGTCTCCTGGTCAGTCCAGCTATCGCTTTCACTTTCCAATGGTTCAAGCTTTGAGTCAGCTCTTATAAAATCAAGGCTTGAGTGACCAGTTATGTATTTGGAATCATGGAAGCAATTCAAGCACAGAGCAACATCAGCCTGATAAAAGGTAAAGAACTTTTAACATTGAAAAGAGCAAGAAATAAAAGAAGTTGCGCAGAAAGAAGGAATTTTCCAAAAGACAAACACTTAGTTTCTTAGAAGCAAAGGACACTAGCAAGCAGAGAGAAACAGAAGGTAAAATAGATATCCAAAGGAGAAACACTTAATTCCTTTAATTCATACTTGCTTTGATAAAAGGAAATAACAAAAAAGGGATGTCTTCTTAAAATAGCACGATTGGAGCAAAAATAAATATAACTTCTAAACAAATCGCAAGAAGGTATTTCTCACTAAATAACATGATACAAATACATGATCAAGTTATCCAGCTTCCGACCATGTATTTTGCAATAAATCAGAAAGCAATTTATCTCAAGCACTTGAACTTATATACAACCTAAACCAAAATTGATTAACAGAGCCAGCTTGGGACTCAGTTTTGTTCCAAAATTTTAACAAATAAAACATGAATTCAACTGAACTTTAAAATCCAACAAGACCCTGGCTTGCATCATTGGCTTGCAGCTAACTTATGAACCATAGCGAACCAGTACCGGTGGACTATAGTCCTTTTTAGGTATCCAGGATCACAGCTGAGAAAAAAATACTGGCCTGCAATAGTTTGCAGGAATATACCAAACAATTTAATGAACATACCTCCTTCTGGGACCGATAGTGAAACCCAGGCAGCAGAACTGAACAATAGCTGCATGAATTATCTAATAGCTTTTCTCTTATCTTTTCATCCAGATCTGCCAATCCGTTATCCAAATCCAATAAACTTGAACTAGAACCCGATGAGCTTGGCAGCAAAGCTAATTCCTCAGCCTTCAGGCTACACTTAGGCCTGTCAAACAATATTAAGCTATCTATAGACTTGAGTGGTGCTGTCACCAGTTGGAGTTCTCCAGTAGCAGGATCCTCCTTTAAGAGAGAGGCAGCCATGCGTAGACCACGGTGAACTGAGCCTATCGCCAAGTAGTTTATTATCCCCCAATTATCAAGGAAGCGCACAATGCGGCTTAGGTCATATAGCTCTGTATTGCTTGAGACAAGAGACTGGCACTCGCCAAATGCGAGTCGCCTGGTAGGGTTGTCTATGTACTTTGAGATTATTTTATTTCTAAGAGAGACGTACTTCTCTGGCGTGTGGGATGGAGATTTGCCAGAGAAAAAATGTGGCACCACCTGACGCTCTAGTCTGTGCACTGTTGTTGGTGAAAACCACTCTGTAAATTGCATCAGAAAAATTAGTTATAAATTGAGGAAAGAAAGTAATAATATAACGCCCCATCGAACAATGGGGAAATTATTTTTCTTGGCAGGTAAATTCCACCTTCAACTCATCACTCAATAGGTACATTTCAGTGCACAAACATGCCAAATAGTCTCACCCATGTGCTAATTTCAAATTTTTATAGGGTTCTCAGTTACCAGATTGCTTGTATACACTTTGCACTTAATTTATATATGGTGCAACATTAGTTCAGCGAGGGACCCAAATTTCCCAGACTCAACATTCACACCCCAGCGACCCCCCCCCCCCCACACACACACACAACCCCTCCGGAAAAAAAAAAACTTAATTCAATTTACCCATGCAGTTAAAGAGGTCCACAATTGATTTTCAGCAACATCTTTATGAGCAAAAGTAAAACTTATGAAAAGTAACAGACAGAATTGTGATGAAATTTAACATGAAAGCAAGAGAAGACAATTTACCAGAATGTGCTGGTACGATCAAAACACGATCTCCCTCAAATTTTCGTACCACGCCTTTACCTTCCATCAGCTGAGGTGGTGTGCACACATACACCGGTGGCTTATCTCCATCAATCAAATTTTCAGTTGCCACAGCAGACAGTGACTGAAGCTGACCATGTGACACATTCTCCATAAACACCGTATTTCCACCCGAACCAGCCCCAAAACCTGAAGTTAGGCACCTTCTTTCAGAAGCCACGACAGAAAGTACCGAGTGGTGTGGCCTAATTACAGTGCGCTTGAAGGCTAGGGGCAAGTCACAGATTTTCTGAGCCCCACCCGACACGACCTCTGATTCACGGAGGTCAAGTAAAGGGTTGCCACATACCCCACCGCCTCCGCCTCCGCCTCCAGCGGCTGGGGTGGCGGAGGGGGAGGCACCACCGCCGGAGTCAGAATCGGAGTCGGAGTCGCGCTTGCGCTTCTTCTTGCGCCACTTGGGGCGGGGATCTACAAAACCCTAACCCTAGCTGAGGTAAAGGAGAGAGAGAATTGTACAGTACAGATACATGAAATGGAAACGCAGAACGTACCTGAGGAGGGAGAAGCAGGGATGCTACGGCGAGGCATCGGAGACGGAGAGGAGATCGGGACACGTGACACGCACGTGAGGTGAAGGGTTTTCGTAAAGCTGCACTGGCAGTGGCGCTGTACCTTGTCGTGTTGGGCTACAAGACGAGTGGGGCAAACCAGGTTCAAGTCCTTTGCTAATCTAGTGTTTTTTTAGTGTGGCGGGTCATTTTCTACTATTAATTATTAAAGGAATTTATAAACCCGCTGCACATGAGCGGCTGCAAAACTAGAGCAGCGGATGCGCGGTGAATAACGATGGAATTATGGCGCCGGACTGACGAATAGAAGTGAGAGTTTGGCTAGTTTGGGTTCTGATGGGGTCAGATCGGTCAATTTGACTTAATAAGATTGTTAAGTAACGGGTTTGATCAGGTCGGGTATTAGATTCTTTAGTTTTGAGTCATTTTGAGTTTTGGGTTAGGTCATTTTAGATTTCGGGTCATATCAGGTTGGTTATCGGGTCATTTACTGCCGAGTCATTTTGAATTTCTGATCATATTAGGTCAGGTTAAGTTGGTTATCGAGTCATCTAATATCGGATCATTTTGGATTTTAGGGCCGTATTAGGTTGGGTCAGGTCAGTTATCGAGTCATTTAATGTCATGTCATTTCAGATTTTGGGTCTATCAGATCGGGTCGGGTCGGGTTGGTTATCGGGTCATCTAGTATCAGATCATTTCAGATTTCGAGTAGAGACTTGACAACAGGAGTGTGTCTGGTTCCTAGTCTAATAGGTCCGAGGTAAAAGTTACGGGTCAAAGGATAAGGGATAAGGTCAGGTGACGGTCGCGGGTTAGAGGTGGTTAGAGTGGAGGAGGTCATTTTAAGAAATTTTCAAAACAGATTTTTGCTAGGATCGGGTTTTTTCAGGGTCCGAGTCATCCATGGGTCTTGGACGGATATAATTCGAAAAAATACTTAAAAAGTAAAATATATAGGTTAAAAATTCCCAAAAAAAATAAGTAAAAATATTTATGATGAAAGTAAGCTATAGTTCATTTTTATTGTAATTTCGATGTTATATTGTGGATATATTCAAACAAACAATCTATAACCGTTAATTTTCAAATGGATTGATGAAAGGCTAGATATACATGAATTATTGATTTTTTTTGTAGTATGATCATGAAGTAGTAAATATCTTACATATAAAAAATAGTTTCATTGAACTAAATTGCATCTTCGATCAGGTCTAAAAAAATTAGGATCGTAGGCTATTTTTAATTTTATAGATGAAGCATCTCAATAGCTCAGATTTGTATGAAAATTTGGCATTAATAATATTTTTCAAGGGAAAATAAAATCAACAGAATGGATCTTTATATATATATATATATATATATATATTTAAAATATCATTCCTCTTAATTTGAATATCCAATGAGCTATCATATTACATAATCAATTATAAGCATCAGAGAGTATATGATACAACAAAAATTCTAGATGCATCATCGATGATCTGTTTCACTCACATTCTAAATAATTATGTCAACTATACACTAGACAAATTTCATCAAGTTCAAAGTTTAGGACGACGTCGATCAACTAATTTTGAAAGCACATAATCAGATGGCCATGAATTGTTCACAACCGATCGATGAATTAAATTAGATGAAAAATCTTGTAATCATCATAATCATGTTCTTCATACTTTTTTGTTCTTATATCAAAAATTTGACAAAAATCGGTTCGTTTGGCAAATCAAGGAATAAATTTGGAAGAGTGATAGAACAGTGTATTTTTAGAAGAGTGGTAGAAGAGTAGTATTCTTGACTATTCGGAAGAGTGAAAATATCGTTTGGCAGTTGTTAATCAGAATAATTAAAATACGGATAATTATGATACTAACAATGATGATGATAATGATGTTAGTTTGTAATAATTTTGAAATCAATAATACGATAAATTTATTATATAAAGGTTTGTTTATGAATTGAATATTTAAATGATATTTTGTTTCCTTAAGTATTATTGAATTTATTGAGATATTTACTCACATTCATGACAAGGGAAATCACTTTTTTTTCCTTTACTAAAGTAGTAAAAAGTTAGACTTAGGAAGCAACTAAATAAGCACATTTATTGACATGCTTCTCATTAAAGATCGTAGCCATGGGGAAGCCAGGGCAAATCCTTGTCATAATCCACTTGTCTATCAACGAACCTCTCTCGCGCCTCCAAATGATTTTTGGTTCCTTTTGAGGATCGTGTATCCATCTATTTTGCATTCTTCCATCGTCAGCTGGTGGGTGGGGTGGGGGCATTGCATGGTGGGAGTGGTATAATCGGCAATATTAATTAATGGTGGCATTTTGACAACTAAAATAATTTTAGAGTGGCATTAAAGTAATGATAAAATTTGGGATGACATTTTGATATATTTAAAATTTTGTGGTGGCATTTTGACAAATTCCCCTTTTGTTAATTTGATTTTTTTGTAAAATATAAGTTCGATGTTTTTCCAATCAAACTAGAGGTTAACAAAGCATCATGAAAGGCACTGAATAGGGAACAGTCCATATCATATTCTGAAGGATATTTATATTTTTAATCATTAATCAACATAATTAAATGAAGAAGAAATTCGATATGCAGTCATCACCTACTTCACTAATCAGATCTGCATTCGAACATCATAATTGGATATTTATCGTTCAAACTTCATTATTCCTCGAGACGCTATATATTTCAATAAGTTGTTTAATGACAATCACATTTAATTAAAATTTTATGGAGATATATTGAAGAAAATGAATTATGATGGGTAAATATCGAAGTTCAACATTTGAATAAGAAAACTCGAAAATTTTTAATGAATATACACTCAAATTTTCCTAAATGAATTACTTACATTGGAAATTAATCAATCACAAATATATTTATTATTTTGAATTTCTGATACATGCTCTTATTGAAACCTAATCTTTCGAAGAGAACTAAGAGACATAAATAAATAAATAGAATTAAATATCCATTGTTATCAAATAACTTCTTTTATTCACCTTGTGAATGCTAAATGTCATTATTTGGGTTTTGACATCACGTTATCAAATTACTTCTGTCAAGTGTAGTTAAGCGCTTATTTGTTTTTAAAATGGAAACAACACATCACAACTTGCTAAAAAAGAACAACAATATCTCAGAAATTTAGAAAGAAAAATGGATGAATCATTCAAGAGGCCAGGATCTGTACCGTTCCAATGGGAGATTAAACCAGGCAACCCTAAGCCTTACTTTCAATCCCAGTCCAGAACAACTACAATATTTGCACCAAAAAAACTAAAGCCACCTACTGTAGTGACCCCTCCCCCCAAGGTTTCTTCCACCGATCCAATTCAACTTCATCGACAACATGGTGGGGCCCACGTCAAGGTCCAAGGTCCATCCGAGCCCACAGCATTGGACCCGACATAGTTGCGCAAGGTTGTGTTCCTCTTGCAATGGTTAAGAAAGCCAATGGACATAAAAAGTACTAAGAGTTGCAACAGACGATCTGTATTGTGTATTATTTAGTTTTATCTGTGTTGTTCCACTTCTCGACTTTCTTATACTGTATCATTCCAACTCAAGCCTAAAAATTATTCCAATTTCCAAGTAAATAGAATAGAGGAGTGGCACGGACAATTGGATTTCTTGCCCAGAAAATAGAAATAGACATATCATTAAGATGATTAGATCAACAGGAGAAAAGACCATTACACATTAAAGAACTTCTGCATAAAATAGACAGATGATGGATGTCAAAACACATCTTTCTGACTTTTCGTCATGGTTGATTTAAAAATGGACCTACTAAACAGTTTCTGAAAAATTAGTCAAAACGAAGTTCATCTGGCATATTGCAAAGAGCTCGAATGGTTTGACTGGCCACATCAAGTAGTTGCAAGTACTCATCAGCTCCATCAATCAAGCACTGCAAAATAACCGATGCAAAGAAAACACTTCAATTAAGATAAGTATTAACTGAAACAGGAAAAAGAGAAGGATTATATTCAACTTACAAACCTTGTCTGCTTCACCCAACTTCTTGCAAATTTTTGCCTTCTGGTCATCCGTAACATTCTCAGCATTTACAACAACATCTAGAAGCTGGAATTTCATCTTTTTTTATTTAGCAATCAACTCAACAAAAGCAAGCAATACTAACACATAAATTTCCTCCCACACAAAAGACTTGTAATATACAGGTAGGCTTCAAATTCAAATTGCACCTTAATATTTGATTTCATTTGCAGCAGGACACAATTTCCCCATATTTATACCAGTAACTCAGTCATCGTATGCATTACTTAAAAATTAAAACTGGCCACTAAAGTTAATGTCAAGTTGATTTCTCACTCAGTATTAACAATGCAACTTGAAGTTGAACACTGTTACTGGCTAGTTTGATTTAATATTGCTGGTCTTAATGGAACATACTATTCAGTAGCATAATATAATTGACCAGTCAGTATCACTGCAAAATACCTTTTTTGGGTGTAATTAACAAATAGAAATGAAGAATAAGAATGATTTCTTTACAAAGCCAACCCCATCAATTCCCTCAAAAGAAGGTTATGTTGCCAGCCATGACCAGTAATAACTAAAAGAAGGTTGTAGAATAGGCTTGCCAGTATAAAGAAAGATTAAAATGGAGGAAATACTTGGCTTAGAAGTTGTGAGACTGGATACCCCTCAGCGATAATATTATTCACCTCCTTATTTGCAAGGTCGAAATCTCCAGACTTGCAAGATTCAAAAAGTGCCTGGACTACTTCTGGAGGTATTACCTAATTTTAGAAATGTTAACAAAACCTCAGGTTTAAGAGCCATTGAATTACGGCTTTGCATAAAGAAAAGGATCACCACAAATTAAATAATCAAACTTCCTGTAAAAATAAATTATATCCATACTGGAATTTGAAATCATGATAACAAAAGAAGATTCAGAGTAAAGATGAATACCCCTGAAACACTAATTAAATTGCTTGAAGAAATAAATGAGCCAAAGAGCCTAGCTGCACTCTGCAATCATAGGTGTTACATGTGCAAATATCTTAGCGAAAAAAAAGTCTGTATGGTAAAATTTAACAGTTAATTATGATGTGTCTCTATTTTCTTTACCTGTAGATAAGTAATAGCACGTCGAAGATCTCCCTGAGAGATGGAGCTCAGTATAGATAAAGCCTGATGTCAGACATTGAAAAATGAAAAAAATTCTAACATATCATCAGAAAATCACAAGAATAAGAGCAGGATAACTCCATATCATAATGGCAGCGAAGTTAAATTTTGCCACGCACAGGACACTGATGATGTATATCCAATAAAGAGTTTCAAACTTACCCCAGAGATATACTGATACAGAAACTTTTCAGACAAGGTTTTCAAGCTAAGCCCTTTAACAAGCTATAGTTCATACAAAACAAAGACAAAGTGCAAAAGAATTACAATTCCACCCCTGCCACATGGAAACTTCTATTGTGACAACCATACCTTTAAGTTACATTTTACCCAAACATTTTATAGAGCTGGCAATTTCAAAAGGGTCTGCAAGCAATTTATATTTTCCTTATTATTTGCTGATAGCAAGCCTATGTTTTTCTCCATATAAAATGAAGCAAGCTCGAGAACCCAATTTAATTATGATAGATATCTGTCTGTTATGAATTTTCTCTTCATAAACTGATAGAATGCCCTCAAAATAAGCAAAATAAATCGCAACGAACAAGATAAGCAACAGGACTAAAGGAGACATCAGCATTTTATCCTATTAAAAAATTAACAGCGGTTGTTTGCTTTATGCATAATGCTCAAGGTGTGATGTTCACAAATAAGATATTCTTGAGTGGGAATGTGTTTTTGCATGGTAACATGAAAAACAAAGTAAAAAAAAGAAGCAAAAAGGAAGAAAATGAAACCTCGCTGTCTAGGTTAAGGCCTTCCTCATTACAAATATGTGTTATGCGGCTACTCATGACCTCTCCAGGGAGAGGCTTAAATCTGAACTTTGCACACCTGGAGGCTAGTGGCTCTATGATTCTGTAGACATAAATTGTACATATGTTAAAATATCACTAGACTTAATCAAATACATCTATTTATAAAACTGCCAGATAGTATCCACCTGCTAATATAGTTGCATATGAAGAAGAACCTTGTGACTTTAGAATAAGTCTCCATCGTTCGCCTAAGAGCATTCTGATAATTAACATATATATTAACAATTAGGTAGACAAAAAACATTCTAACACAAACAACAGTTAATAAGTTTTGTTTCACTTGCCATCCATGGAAACTAACAAAAAATAATTTACATTCTTAAGGTCAGAATGACCGGTTTTGCATAATTTTTATCTCGTCAGATACACCACTTCAATTCTGAAAACTTTCTAAAGGCCTAAGGGTCCAGTAGGGGTACTGATATCTCTTCAGATTACTGAACATAATTCCGGAACCATAATAGGTATATACAGAGTGTAGGATATAAGATTCTGGGTTCCACTGATAGCAGAGGCAGAGCTCTGCGTAGGCCAGCCCATACTCCCCCCACCCCTCTTCCCAACCCCCCCCCCCCCCCCCCCCACATTAAAGTAAAATTGTATAAAATAGGTGTATAATGGACCATTGATTAATTTTCCATTATCACCACCCCCTCCCCAATTTGATTTGGCTTGAAGTTCCGCCACTGCCTGATAGGTTTTATAGACGAGCAATTTGAATGCTAAAAAGGATGCTTTATGTTATAAATGAAAGCATGAAAATGACAAAACTGCACCTGAGCATCTTCAGTCATTGAATCAGCTTCATCAAGTATTATTATCTTGTAAGGCGGACAAGGATAACTGCTTCAAGTACAATTAAAAGAAACCAACACAAATAAGTTCCCAACACTGAAAAACAATCAATATATTAAAAAAAAAGATAGACATCACACCCTTGATAAGATTTGGAGCCAACAGCAACAGCAGCGAAATCCTTGATTTTTGTCCGGACCACGTTAATTCCACGTTCATCACTTGCATTAAGTTCTAGCACTCTTGACTTGTATAGCTCTGGCCTAATACATTTAAATTTTTGCAGTTCACATCACATACATCAGCTATATTTTCAGAAAGAAAGGGAAAACCTTATAATATTATTGTGTTTATCTTGCAACTTGATCATTCATTATTTCTTAACTTTTCCTCTTTTTTTTTATGAAAGTGATTAATCTCATTTAAATAAGTTTAAAATGACACACTCAAATTAGAGACACAAAATATATCAAGCAATATATTACTGACAAATTTACAATTTTTATCTTGATAGGAAAGCAAATTTCTTATTAACGAACTCGTTTCTACCAGGCAAGAGGCAACTACGTATTGCAGTGAAGAGAGACAGAAGATCTGTTTAAGCCTTTAAGGTTTCAACAAAGTTTCATTGAATCAAAGTAAATAACATTAAAACATACCCAAAGAGCTGGTGAGCAATGGCAAGAGCTGTGGTAGTTTTGCCAGTACCGGGAGGACCATAAAAGAGCATGTGAGGCAACTGTTCAAGAAAAACGAACCTCAGTCTTAAAGTAAGAACTCCCTAATATAGTTTGATAAAAGAGGTTAAATTTGCCCTGTAAGAACCAATTACAAGAGAGAAAAGGAGAGGAAACCAGCAATTCAGATGCCACCTTACAACTCTTCAAAAAAGAAACAGTTCCAATTTTGTTCCTTATTTTGCATTCTCAAAATATCTTCATTGATTGCTGCTCAATCATTTTTCAGCTACAAAAAAACCACCTTTCATTTCCTCAACCCCAATTGTTACTATACCTCAAAATTCCATTTTAACTGAACAAACTTTATTCTAAGAAAAAACCCCTAGTGATTACATGCAAAAAAACACAAGAAATTGTGATTTATTTTTGTATTCCTCTCCCAATTCTCTACTAGACATTTGCACCATTTAGTGATTACATTTTCCGCATTGCTCAATTACATGAACTTTTAAGGAGAAAAACTAAGAAGAAGCAACAAACTAGGTTTTCTGAACCTACATCAGCTGTTTGGAGAGTGTTCGTTAGAACACGCACCACCTCTTCCTGGTGCGCGACATCTTTCACTTGTCTCGGACGACTGAAAGCGACAAACAATTAGAAAGAGAGATAGCTAAAACAAAAAGAAAGTGGAGAGAGGGGAAGGAAAGGGAGTTACTATTTCTCCACCCATGGCTGACAGCTAGGTACGAGAGGCGCCATTTCTTCCCTCGCTGGATTTTCCCTCCTTTCTAGCTCTGCTCAGACAATTTCGGGGGTTTTGGCGTTTTGGTAACAAGAATCCCCATGGACCGGGCTTTCTAATAGTATTTCTGGGCCGGGCTTTCTAATGGTAACAAGAATCCCCATGGACCTAGCCACCTAGGCCTGATAACGGGCACGATGGCCCACGATCGATTTTGTATGCATAATAATAAGACTGGTACCATTATTGCTGAAATTGTGGCGTTGTTTTAAAATGCGGCTGGCTGTATATAAAGTCAACTTATGCTCATGTGATATGATATCACATACATATTAGTATGAATTCACATATTTAATAGAAATATTTAATAGTATATGTTATATTTATTTAATTTTTATCATATTAATTCTATAAGTTAATCATAAAATATACTTCATAAAAGAATTAAAAATATATTAATATTTTATTAAATTTTCTTATTTTATATTAAAATTTTTTAAAAGTAAATGATCGATTCAGATATTTTAAGTTAGAATACATATTCATATATGTCATCCGTATATTAAACCATATATATACCACATATTGCATATATATTATACAATGATAAACCACACATATTGAAAGGACTCTTTCAAGACAATTTTAGTGAGATTTTTTTTTTCATTTCATCAGTTGTCGATAGATGCATCAAGGGTTAAAAACTAACTTTAATAGTCTTGTGGAAAGTCTCACCTCCATCCCCTCCACCCTCTCCAACCCCTCTGCCCCTCTACCCCATTAGAAAATTCCAAATATCGCCCCATTCTTCGGACGAACATGGACACATATCTGACTCAGGAACCAGTGATGCAGCCGGTGGTTGTGCAATTATTGGAGGAGATGGTTTGCATTCAGACCATGAATTTGAATCAAGCTCTGAATCACCATCTAGTCATGCTCAATTGGTGATCAGCCTTGATGCCTCCCCTGCAATTAGCCCGATGATGAGCCCCTGCAACATAATGATCTAGAAATGTGATTCAATTCATTCGGCGATAGCAATGTGTTCTCAGTCTAGCCCAATAGACAACAACACCACTAACCCAAAAGAAATGCCTTTTAGAAATACAACGGGCAAAAAAAAAATCCTCTATAGTCTTATGTATGTACTTCTGCTTGGTATAAGGTCTGTTTAGATTTACCTTGCATGATATAATTTAGTGAATATGTTGATTTGTCGTTTTCCTCTTTCATTCCATCACCCTCCATTTTTAACAGTGGATGACAACTCCTAAACAGGGGTGAGAGTAGTACTTTTGAAATGAGATGAAAAAAGGCTTAATGATTTCTTAGTGTAATTTGAATATAAAGCCAACTGATAAATCTTTGTGTTGGATTATTTGTATTTCGTGAGATTGATTGTGCATTGTTCATATTTGTTTGCCACTTATTTGAATTATGTTAATGCTGAATTCGGATGTCACATGTGAAAAAAAGGTAAATTTTTGCAAAATATTTGGGAGGCAATATTATTTTATTTGTTTTGAATTGGGATTGGAGGCAAACATTAGTTTACAAAATAAATTATTCATTATCTATAACATGTGATTTTAATTTAGTTTTAGGAGTTTCTTGTTCAGTTCTAGATCAAACATATCTACCTTCTCTTTTGGATATATTTTTGTATCATAATCTATAACTCGATTTCTTAGTTCACTTTAAAGAACTCTTAATTCAGTTTTAGTAAGAATTTATAATTCAGTTTTAGGAGGAATTTTTTTTTCAGTTCTAGATCAAACATACCTTTTATCTCTTATTGGATTTTTTTTGTATCAGAATTCATACCTCAATTTCTTAGTTTAGTTTTAGAAACTCTAATTCAGTTTTAGGAAGTTCCAACAAAATTTGATAAGGATCTTAACATACTAAATTACTAATGCCTACTGATGCAGTGGATTAATATAAGGAATGTATAAACATAGATATGAAATTAATTCTAAAACTTATTTTTTCCTAATCTGACACCTCTAGGCTCTAACTACTTTGAAAAAATAAAGTAATATTAAAATTTGTACGGACGATCAGGTGGGATAACCTAAAAGGTTGGAACATATATTCTGATTTTCTTGTGGGGATTAAAGAGAATAATAAGAGTGATACTCACCAATTGAAAAAACGTTGATATTCAAAATTCATAAAAGAAATTATGAATTAATTTAATAAAATAACAAAATAATTATTATCAAAGTTAAATGATCAAACTAAGTAAATACAAAATTAAGATAAGTATATATCAACTTGAATAATAAGAAGCTAGTAAATAATTAAACATCAAATAAATGAAAAATATAAGCATAAATCAATAAATAATAACCAAAATATATGAAGATCACAACGCTTAAAAATAACCAAATCAAATTAATGTGATTTCCTCCAACCACTGTGATACGAAAATAATGTAACATGAAAGAAATAAATAAACAACAAATAAACCTTGCTATGTTAATATTGAAATGATATTGGTTACAGCAAAATGGTTAATATATTAATTATATGACCAAAAATATTAATTAAATAATAATAGTTCCACATTAAAAAGTGTCATATTTGAAAATATTTAAAAAATTCTAAAAATAATAAAATATGATATTTCACATTTTTTTTTCAATACGTGTAGATTGTGTTAAGTGAATTAAATTGTTCATTCAAACTTATAGTGGACGACAATATGAAATTTGAAGCCAAAGTAAAATACCTCTTTGTTTCGCTATAAGTAATGAAATTGCATGAAATTTTAATTGACAATAAAATTACATGAAATTTAATACAGTATCAATCTATAAATAGAAGAATATCTTTATAAACTTTTATTTTTAATTTGTTTATATTTATTTAAAAGTGTATTGTCAAGATTATCAAAACAAACCATCGGCAAGTGATCCCTCCCCTTATATGAAATGTGATAATACTTATTCAAAAAAGAAAAAAAAACGGATCATTTTTTTCTTTTTCTGAAATTGACTTAAATTTAACAAAATTTTCATTTTCATAATTTACTGGTTATATTTTTTATGTGATTTACAAATTGACTTTAGCTCTTTGTCTAAATGCGCTTATTTTTCAACTTTTCTCATTGACAAATAATGAAAGAAGTTTTTAAAAAAGGAATGAGCGAATTTTATGGTTAAGGAACTAATGGATGACATCTGTATTAAGCAAAAAAAAAAATTGAACAATAATAGTAATGCAGCAATCGTTCATATGTTCATTTCAGAAAAAAAAACAAAGAATAAAATGTTTGAATTTTGTATTTTTTAATTAAAAGCAATTATAACTTTTTTGTTATCTAAATTGAGATAGATAAATATGTTTTCATCTATATTTTGGCTAATTTTCTAATCACTGAAAATTTAAAATTTTACACAAAATACATAACTCGAGTAGCTTGACAATATCTTAATATTAAAATTATAGAAAATCATTTTTTACTATTATATAAACCTTTATCATTTTTAATGATTTTTGGAAGAACATAATTTTAGAAACATCAATATTAAAATTTTCCATTATCTTAGGTTTTATTTTTCAAAAAATGGTAATAAATGGTATTCTATTAAGTTTATAATTCAAATATTTATTAAATTATAAATCAATATTTTGGATGCAGAAAACTATAAGTTTACATTATTATTCTATAAAAAATATAAATATTTTTATTTAAATTAATAAATTCATTAAAATAATATTAATTGACACCATTAATGTAAATTCTAGTTCCAGCCCGAAAACTAATCATTCGAGTTCATTTTGTATTTCTACTATATTACCATTTTTAAAATTATTAATGTCAGTACATTAGTTCCTGCCTTCCTGGGAGTACATTAAGCTTATTCATATAAGGAGCTGAGAAAAGCTACCTCTGATTTTGCTTGTGAAATTGTAGGTGTTTTCGGCTCTGTCTAAAAGGTTAACATAGATTATTATATTTTGTATAAGCATATGTAACATCTAATATAGTATAAAGCTTAGGCATCCTATACTGTAGTTAATAACTAAAATGTATGAATATTACAATGCTTAAATAATAACTAAATCAAATTAATGTGATTTCCTCCAACCTATGTGATTCGAAAATAATGTGATATGAAAAGAAAGAAATAAGCAATGAATAAAACCTTGCTAGCGTGAATGCTGAAATGAAATTTCTTATAATGAAATGGGTTAATATATTAATTATATGACCTCAAAAAATTAATAAATCAATAATAGTTGCACATCGAAAGTGTCACATTTGAAAATACCGAATAAAGATTTAGAAAATTCCAAAAATAATAAAATATGGTCTTCCACGTGTTTTCGATATGTAGATTGTGTTAAATGAATTGGATTGTTCATTTGAACTTATAATATATGATACTATAAAATTTGAAGTCAAAGTAATCATTATAATTTATAAGTAATGAAAATGCATGAAAACACAAACGATAATGAAATTTAAAACATTATCAATTTATAAGTAAAAGAAAATATAAAATATTTTATTTTTAATTTTTTTTATATTTATTTAAAAATTTATTATCAAAATTATTAAAATAACCCATTGTCCAGGAAACTCTCTTCTTATATATAATATTTTCCTTAAGGGCGTGCTTGTAAGGAGATGAGAAGGGAAGAGAGGGAAAAATTGGGAGGGGTGCTAGCCTTTAAATTGAGGTGTAAAAATTGAAGAAGAAGTCTATATAAATTTTATTTTTTGTTCTCCTCATCTCTTATCCTCTCTCTTTTGAAAATAAAATTTTTAAAGTAAATAATAAAGAGCCGAGCAGATTGATCACCTCTTCCATCCCCTCTCCTTCTTTATCTCATTATGTAGGACATCCGTCACAAGAATACATTAGTTTTCATGGAGTCCGAGGCGGGCCAACATGCGATTCACGCTCCCTTGGGCCTTAGCTCAATGCCTAGGATGTCCGTACCCTTTTCCAAAAAAAAAACGCATAACTTGTACAAGCTAATCTCTATCACTTTATCCTCCAGATTTTCATTGTAAAACTCTTAACATTTCAACCTCCATAAATCCGTCTCCTCTCTCCCTGGGCCATGTGATATCTATGGCGACCCGCACTGTTCGTTACCTTTCACCCGGTATCGGGTATGAAGGATAAAACTTTTTAGGAGGTTCTCTGTTTTTATATAACGGAGGACATATGTGCACTTTCCTCTCGAGCTTTTTCAATCCGTCAATACTAATGTAGCTAAAAAGGCAATGCATTTGTTTCCAACAACGGGCTTCTGATAATCTAAAAATGCAGATTTTAGTAATAATAAGTTTTATTAAATTAATATTATTAAAAATAAGAGTGAGAAACGTAAAATTTTAAATATACGAATGACAGCGCACCACTGACAATGGCGCGGACGAAACGCGTCACTGCCAGTGGTGTGTTTCATTATTTTTAGGAAACGCGCCACTGGCAGTGGCACGTTTTGTCCAAACCCCGCGTAAATGACTGCGCACTTTGTATATATAAGAAGCAAACGCGCCACTGGCAGTGACACGTTTCGTAAAAATAATGAAACACGCAGTGAACGCGCCACTGATAGTGGCGCGCTGTCATTCGTATATTTGAAATTTCAGGTTTCTCACTCTTATTTTTAATAATATTAATTTACTAAAACTTATTATTACTAAAAACTGCTAAAAATGAGATAGGATGCATATGTAGTGCGCGGAGATAGAACTAGGGGTGCAATAATTTCAATCTGAAATAAATATATATTTAAAGTTTTAATCAGTTTGTGAAATTAAAAATTAAACTAAAATTTTAAAAATATAAACTGAATAAATTGAAACCCAAATAAACCAAAATATATTAATTAAAGAGGAATGAAAAATATTAATAGTTAAAAATATTGATAGAAAAAATAAATAGTTTAGAAAATAAAATAAATAACTAAATAAATATATTTGGACTATCTTTGATCTCATTCTTATTTATATAAAGAAAAATGAATTTGTTTGATAAATTTTGGACTATTCGGTTTATTCAGTTTATCTAATTTAAAAAGCATAAACCGAGCCAAAGAATAAAAACCAAATTAACTAAAATTTTCGACCGAACCAAAAACTTTAAACCGAAAAACTGAACCAAATAGTTTAAAATTTGAAAATTCAATTCTAAACTAATTAAATTGATCCATTTGCACACCCTGAATAGAACTCTGTTCCTAACCCCAGTTGAAAATTTCTAGGTGACAATTATCATCATGATTGTAAAGAACCCTGGCGGCCTCCGAGAACCTGTGAAGGACGAATGAGTTATATCGAACCATGTTCTTTTTTTTCCTATTTTTTTAATTTGAAATTGAAGAATGTTATTTTCATGTTCTTTTCCGGTTCGGCAAACTTATTCAAAAAAGGATAATAAAATCTCTCAACTTTTCTTAAATGATCAAATTGTTTCTGGACTCTTGTTTGCATTAGGTTGGTTCTTGATCAACATCAAAAAATCAAATTGGTAGTTTAAGTTTAAACTACAGCAAATAAATCCTAGAGCTTTTGATATAAAACTAATTTGGTCTCTAAACTTTAAAAAAAGTCATTTTTTTTATTTAAGGATGTTTTTATTTTCTTATTTCCTAAATCTAAACAAAATAGATATAAAGACATTTTATTAAGAAAAGATAAAAAATTTAATAACATACGAGACAAATTAGGGAACACAAATTTTTTAACATCACAATGTAACGACTAATTTAGTGAAGTTTAAAGTTTAAAGATTAACTTAAAAGTTCAAGGACTAAGTGCTTTTAAAAAGTTTAAGGACAAACATGAATTTTCATGAAATTGGAATGAACTCCTAAACTCTTAAAAATCTTCTGTGGTTGCAGTCTTCTATATTCATTTCGCGGGCAGGAATCATGAAACATTTTGCTCCAGTTGATTTCTCCAATCCGAAACTCTATAAATTGGTGACCAATTTATGAATGAAATAGTCACTTATCTTGATTTGAAATAGAGAAAGAGGAAGCCATAACTGTAAAAATATATGCAACTTGCATAACTAATATTTACATAATCCAGAAAAACTAATCCGAATAAGGGTGGGATCCCTTGACAACGCATCAGATGAGTTATGATGTGTAGTTAAGACTGAAAAATTGCACAATATTTACAAGAAGCAAACAAAACTAGAGAGAGAGAGTGATTACTGAGATTCTTTAAAATTTCAATTTAAAGAGCATAATTTTTTTTTCATATTATAATCTTAAAATTATTAATTTTCATCTAGTTTATTATACTTCATAATTTTTAAAAGATGACAACATTTAGCCTATAAAAATATTTTTTAATCATTTTTAAAGCCATTTTTAAAAATCATTAAACATAATAAACTAATAATATGAATGATTTTTTAAACTATTTAAATTAAAATTTCAAACACAATTTTAAAATTTAATTCATAAATATTTTAGCTCGAAATACTTGTAAAATCACCATAATCACCGTAATCACAAAATTCTATGCACATCCCGCGCATAAATATGAAGCTGACGGTATTTGAGGAATACCCGCAAATACTGGCCAACATCTTGAAGTAACTAGTATCTTCAAAAAAAAAAAAATGAAATTAACGAATGCTTTCATTTACCAATGCACAACGATAAATCGACAAAATTTGCCAGGACATTGGTTTTGGTCCGTATTTACAAGTAGGTTGACACCTCACTGGATGTATTGTTGCGTGTTACTATTTTCGATTAATTGGAATTAAAGCAGGCATCCTTTGGTTACCTGGTTCCTCCAAATAAAAGAAAAAGAACATAAAATAAACCCTACATCGAAACAAACCCTAATTCGCACAACAGTTCAACTTACAAATCCAGGGCCGCCACACGAAAAATGACACCGCACAAACAACTATTACAAATAAATAGGCAAGCACAACAAAATTTAACAAAATGTAAAGGCAAAAAAGAAAAAAAAGAAATAATTCATGGAAAAATTCGAGGTTTTCTACGCCATCTGACAAAAATAGTTCCCAAAAGTTAGTTCCCCTACCTTCCCACATCGGACCTACCTCTGTTGGAAATTCTTAAACTTTGTTTTCTTCTCCCTCTTTATTATTATTATTATATTATATATTACCTAATTCCTCAGGACAGGGAGGGATATCGAGGGTGATGCCAGCCTGGATCTGGCCCCAGCCAATAAGACGCCAGTGCTTTTCAACACGTCGACTTAGGGCAACCTTCTCTCCCTTGCTGGTACAAACTGGTGTCATCAATGAAAGCTTTGCCAGGTCATTTTTGACCGCAACAACCCTGCCACCAGTAGACATGGAACCAATGTTGAGCATAAGGCTTTCTCCCTTTGTCAGTTTTGATACCTTCTCTTGCTTCTCTGAGCCCTTTGTTCTCACACCCAGCAGCCTCCTCAGGAGATAGAAATTGATCTGATGCAATTTTAGATGGCATTACTATATCAGGGACCATTTGATCGGGTGATGCTGTGAAAGGACTTTTAAGACAAATTTACAGTGGGAAACTTCAGTAGAACCCCACTTGTTTGATAAACATGAAAGCAAAAAAAAGAAGAAATGCAACTTTTGAATTAGTTAATGAAATGTATATAGCATCAAACACAAGTAATTAACCAACATATTTGTCCACTGGGACTCTTTTAATGACTGGTTCCCTTTTGTGCTCTGTCATGGCCATTCTTTTTCAGAGAAGAAATTAAAGAGCAAACAACAAAACAGCCTTCTTGAGACCACATGCAAGTTCACTTTGCATTCTATCTGTACAGATAATTATCACACTATTCTTTCAGTTTTTATTGGAACATACATTACATTGGTACATCTTGCAACCAAATGGTAACTTAGACAATCTGAAAAGAGAAAATCCATACCTCAAGCTCAATAAAAATATCAGGGAGAGAGCCAACTGATCCAAGGACCTGGCCCACAAGCTTGTCACCACGGGTCAGTGACGGGTCCATGGTAGTACCTACACCAATAAGCCCACCAGGAACAGCAAACTGCAGTTCGTTCTGCTCAGCAAATAAGGAGACAACCCTAGAATAAATTGGAGTGCATTTACTGTTGCCAGATGCATCCTTTGTCACAATTCCAGGTCGTACTTCAATAAATTGGTTTACCTTCAATACACCCTGGGAAAAAATGTTATATTAGTCTGTTTTCCATGATCATCAAAATTTTATAAACTAAAATCAATATCTACTGAAAGTTCTTCTCCTCCCCCTAAAATCACAAATTATCATGTGCAACTGCAAATGATAGCATGGTAAAGATGACTATTCCCCTCCTTTCCCATCACTTGAAGAGCAAATAGCTGGTCCTAAATTATGTGGAGAAAATGCAATGGAAAGATAAGTGTTTTGTTCGTCTTCAAGAAATGTGGAAGAAATATAGCAGCAGACAATAATAGATTGTCAACGGCTTTAGGGATAGCTCAGTGGGACCCATATTCTCATTTCTTGCTACGAGTTAAATCTGATTTTTTTTCCCTTCTATTTAGCCTTTTCAAGGGTATAATTAAACATGGCTATTTTTTAGGAATAGCCTGAAGTCGAGAAATATCACACAACCAAAACAACAATAACAACAAAAAGCCTGTAATTCCAAATAAATTGGGGACAGAAAAATTTAACTTAGAATAGACAACACACCCTCAAGATACTTCCACCAGCAACACCACCTTTTATCTCATCAACTTCTGAACCAGGTTTGTTCACATCAAAGGAGCGAATGATAATCATGTTCGGAGGTGAAACGAAGTCCCTATCAGGGACAGGAATCTTCTTAACAATGTATTCACACACAACATCTATGTTGTACTTAAGCTGTGCTGATATAGGTACTACAGGTGCCCCATCCGCAACAGTGCGCTGTTCAAGAACAATGAAAAGTTGTTATAGGTTATTAATTTGCAAAACTCATAACAAGGATTACAACCAGACCGGACAATTATCAAGGAAAAGTATGAAAAATGACATTTACAATGATAGTTACTGGTTCACTTCTAACAACACTTTTCTGACAATTCTATTTATTTATTTTGTTCATTTTCTTGTTTAGTTATTAGCTCATGTACTTATTTGTCCCTTTTTCTGGGAAGGAAATTCTTAGCTTGTTAGATCTTTACTTCTAAACTTAAGGGAGCCATGGTAGCATTCCAGGCAGAAACAAACTGTATGAACAGGCAAGTTTATACCTGAATAAACTTCTGGATGGACTCGTGCTGGTTGATGGAAGCATTTTCTTGAATAAGATCGATCTTGTTTTGTAGAATGATAAGGTGTTTTAGCTTCATAATTTCAACTGCAGCAAGATGCTCAGAGGTCTGTGGTTGAGGACAGCTCTCATTTGCCGCTATCAGAAGCAACGCTCCATCCATAATTGCTGCTCCATTAAGCATTGTAGCCATGAGAATATCGTGTCCCTGTACAATTGAGATAATAGTGATAAGTAAGATACATAAAAGTTCTGGGCTAGTGGGTTGCACAGCAAGTGAAACTGTAACATAAAAAAAAGTACAACACAGGGGTCTATTTAGCATAGGGCAGGGGGTGGCAAAGCCGCCCCTATCTTTTTTGAAATTTTGATAGTAAGTATCAGAAATCAATTGGTCTTTCTTTTTTGACATGTACTAGCCCCCTCTATTTCATCATATGCATAGACTATGTACAGGAAAAAATAACATCATTTATGACCCGGTCATATTTTCTTAATTCAATTTAAAAAATATAAAACCACAAAAGAAAAGAAAGGAAGATATAAGAATACTTTCTAGAAATTATATTTAGGTCCCTTATATCAAATCTTGGTTCCACCCTAATACAACCTATCCAATCCAAGATGCTGATATTTTGTCTTAGCCCAAGTAATATAAAATTGACAGAAGGAATATATATTTACTGGGCAGTCAACAAAGGAGACATGTCTGAGGAGCTTCATCCTGGTGTTTTCAAATCCAGGAACATCACATGGAGGATTATCTTCTTTACCGCTTCCATATGCCCTGCATAGTAAAGTAAATACTAGCATAAAAAGGGGGGAAATGGCTTAAACCCAAGAGCGTAATGTCTTCTCTATATCATTCAGTCTGCAAACTAAAATAATAATAACATGGACCGGAATTAAAACCGTCACAGAAATTATAGTGATTTGAGATCACTTCCACTACCAAGGAAGGTGATATGTTTGTAATAACCTTGAACAATTAAAATGGGAATAATTCAAGAATCAATTGTAGCAACAAATGTCACCTACTTGTAGCACTGAGGTCGAGGACACTTCTCATCTTCACATTTATATATCTTTGCATTCGCATAACCCAGCTTAATGGTGATGTTACGTTGGAGCTCACTTTTGAACCGAACAGTCTATAATACATGAGACCAAATCAGCACTATAATCTGCATTTTTTTCTGCATTGAAAGTATGGAATGCAAGAAATCATAGACAGGGAGAGGAAGCAAGCGTACAATTCTAGAATTCTTCCTTTTTAATTAGTTAATTGAGTTTGGATGTGAATATATGAAAAGTGAAGGGTATATGACAAAATGTGAAGCAAAAATTAAGATAGGAAAGCAATGACCACCATGACTTCTAATCATGGGCGGTGTCAGAAAATTCTTGAATGGGGTCAAGTACTATATGAAACATTGATAGTAATAAAATAATCACATCAAAATCGTTAAGTTGCGACTATGGTGGTCTATAGTGGAATAATTTTCATATTTTATGGGATTCAACTATGATTTTTCTAAGAAAAACACAAATATAACACTAAAAATACTATAATTACATGTATAATTTAATGATAAAAAAAATATGGGGCATCGAACCCCATTCTTTGTTACTAGATCCACCACTGCTTCTAATACCAAGCATATTTGATCTACTACCATGCCACTGAGCAGATGATAGCTTATCAGATGTTTACTAAATATTAGTAATGTAGTATGGACTATGGACAGATATCTATTTTTTTAAGAAAGTAATATTACAAGGGGTTAACACCTGAACACCCGAAATAGCTTTCACAACTGTGGACTTTCCATGAGCCACATGCCCAATAGTACCTGTTGTCGAAGAATGTTAACAAGATAAATCATAGTAAATCAACTGTTATCCAACCAACTTAAGGGAAAAAAAGTACAATCATTTAAAGAAAATTTAAATGACAAAAAAGTTCTAACATGAATTATTTAAAAAGGTTTTTGGGAAAACATGAGCTGAAAACTATAGCAAACACATTTAGGACACTTGGGCCAACACAAATAGGACACCCATAATACCAACAATACCCTTAGCTGAAAACTAGTATAAACACACTGGATGTGCTACAAACAAATGATACATAAGAAAGTGTGTGTGAATGCCTGCAACTAACCTATATTAATGGTGGCTTGACGAGAAATAACCTCAGGTGACAAAGGATTAAGCTTTGTCACATCAAGCTTGCTTAAGTCTTGTTCCATCAAACCTTTGCGCGACATTTTGTTAGAACAGTACTGCTTGCTCACTCCTGGATCAAAGAATAAAATTAAAGCTATTCATGAATTTCAAGTCAAAGAGTAATTGAACTGAGAATTCATTAGATCCTAGTGAAAATAAGCAATCAGAAGCTGCAATTCCGAATTACTACTTTTCAAAACTATCAATAAAAAAATGCACCTTAACTTGGAGAGTCAAGGATAATGTAAAAATAATTAGAGGTATACTATCGAGATAATTGAAAATTATCATGAAGATGTCGGTGTACACAGAAGTATCCACAGCACAAGAAAATATTAATATTTGTAGTTCATCCATTTAATAAGTAGGGGTACAAAAATGAAACTTAACATAGTTGATACAGATTTCAGCACCGTAACCGGTCGAAATGTTCCAATGCTCATCGCGCCAATTTTTGTAACTCGCGAAAATTCAATGAAAAACTAGTTTAACTCCCTGATTAGTGACTACTATCCGGATTAACGAAATCGCTACGAGGAATCATCCGAAAGAGAACAGTACAAACCTGAGAGAGATGTGCCTTGGTCAGTGACAGCCGGTGATTGGTGAGTAGTCGATATCGGTTTCGGATCTGCTCGCTCCGGTGAAATCGAAGGCGGCTAGGGCTAAACAGAGAGGGAATCTGATGCGAGGGTTTTATGAGAGGCGCTTTTTTTGTATTCTGATAAGATGAAGGTGTTTAATTGTAAAATAGCGTGGCTTATAATATGGTATTTGTGAACTTTTGTTCCGTGGACCGCTATTTAATGTGCACCGAAAATCCATAGAATATTGCAGTCACAAATTTGAGGGCAAAGAAATTACAGACTGAGTAAAAAGAAATACCACATATGATATGGTAAAGATCTTGCGTGTATCATTATCTGTGATTCTGTATTATGTTGTTCCAATGGTTTTCAGTAGTAGAGGTGACAGAACCCGACCTGATCCGACAAACCCGCCCGATCCGTCCGGATCCGAACCTGACTCGACCCGATTTTTTAAGAAAGTCAAACTGACCCGACCCGACCTGACCCGAGATTAAATGGTCTTCAATCCAATCGAAATCTATCAACGATCTGAAAAAACGCAACATGTAAATTGACCCGACCCTGACCCGACCTGATTTCTTCCAGAAAGTCAAACTGACCCGACCCGTCCGACCCGAACCCGAACCCGACCCGACCCACCCGATTGCCACCTCTAGTTTTCAGTGAATTTTCACCTTTTTACTTGAATTTAAGATTTTAGAATAATTGAAAAAAAAAATTGTAAATAATTCACCAGAAAACTATATAGCAAGATAGAGAAGTATAAAATGCATTATGCCATAACAAAGTCGGACTTAACAAATGCATTTTCATACTTAACCTCGCCTACTTGTCTTCCATTCTCTAATATTGGAGGGCTAAAACTTTTATTATTCAGATCTGTAATTACTAATTCCTGTTAAGTAGTGAATTTCAACTTCCAAAAAAAAAGCCTAACTAAAATTATTCTACATTTTGATTAGTATTCCAGAGAATTTTTGCCCAAGTCCTTATATCTAGCGTACTTGTTGGTTTTTGGTAGCAATTTTCGAAGTATTTACAACTTACATCTTTTACGTCAGGATGCAATGCCAAATAACATGTAGTTGCAGCCCCCCTAGAGAAATCATAGATGATAGAACTGATCAGATTCTTAATTTTTATAGAGAATGATATGGATTTTTTTTATCACAATTAATTATGATTGATTGAATTTTATGCATTCATTTTATTCTCGATCTAGTATCAAATGAATTTTAAAAAATTATAAAATGTTAGGAGCATGTATGTAACATAAAAAATAGCAAGATCAATGCTTTGGATTTAAAATTAAATATTAAAATTTTAAATATAAATAAAAAATAAATTAATGATATCTTGTGACACATAAAATTTACGACATTAAAATCCCCCTTATTTGATTTTTCATATATTTTATAAAGATTTATAAAAATTTCATCCAAATTTCAAGTTTATGATCTCCCACACAAATAATATTATTTCACCATTAAATTAAAGATTGATTCTCCCTCATCTTGTTTTTTAATACTTTAGTTTAACTATTTAAATTTTGATCACCTTCTTTACATCTATACTAATCCTTTGTCTTGCTGAATGCTGATACATGTATATGTAACATACCAGCTGCTATTTTGGCATAATTGCCAACATCACACTTACGTTTCAAGCATGTCATTGCCATGGTAGTGTGATGTGATACCCGTGTTGTCTCGCCTTATCAGAATACTCTTGCAATATGTTTTGATAGCATTTACATTTACCAGTTGTAACTGCGAGCGGTAACATTCGAACGGAAAAGCGCAAGCACAGTGGTAACGAGGAATGCTACCTTAAAGGTAGCCATCCTAAAAGAAGGTCCACGCCCGGTGGGACTCGAACCCACAATCGCCTGATTAGAAGTCAGACGCCTTATCCATTAGGCCACGGGCGCTTCTTCGATTGTCGATTTCAACTAAATATATTGTACAAAATTATACACACAGAAAACAAAACGTATAAAGACCCGTGTACAATCGGCGTTCTCTGTGCATCTCGCGCCCCCAATCTGAGCGGAGAGGAGGAAGAAGAATAAAAGGAACAAAATTGAAGGCATAGAGAGACGCTAATGGAAGGGAAGACGACGACGGAGATTAGGCGGGATAGGAGGCATGGATCGACCAGATTCTTCGTGATGCTGGATTATCTCTTCCTGACGATGTTCTTCTGTTTTCTCTGTTATTTTCTTGTATTCCAGATCTGGCCTTCGGCGGTCTCCAGTGTTGTACCATTCGCCAGCCTTTAATTCCTCCTTGCCAAATCTTTTGCAATTGTATCAGCATTGTCAAGTAGAATTACCAGTAAGTTTTAGAGACCGAAATACTTTTTTGTCAGAATGTACTTGTAAGCAACAATTCTATCTTGGTAATTTTCTGGCAATCGCAGATATTAATTTCTCGTTTTTTTTGTTTATTTTAATTCTTGTTTTTCGAAGGTTTGAATGATCTGATTATGTGATTGACATTGAATGTGAAACAGTAAAGTATAATTGTTTTATATTATATCTCATTCATCTGTATTATGTATATCAATGTACAAGGCGACCTTCGCTATATATAGCTGAATTGAAAAGTAAACCTAATACAATTCTAAACCTCAAGATTAAGATCATAAGACTCAGATTCAAGAATAGAAAATGACAAGAAGCTAGGTGTTTGTCCTATTGAAGCTGATGAGCTGTCCAGACAGATGGTACAAGCTCTGAGTCTGAGATGAACCTTTCTGTTAAGCTGTAAACTTCTCCAGTTGTTGTGCGAATGGACCTGTCCAATTATGTATTAACAGAATGCTAGATGAAATGATTTTTTTTATTCTTTTTCCTTCATATCTTTTAAAGCTCTTGATTTGAACTTTTCCCGCTGGTTCTTCATCATTGCCAAAGATTCAGTTGATGTCTTAATGGTTTGCTTGTCATTATCAGCTAAAATGCAGAATCTCCATTCAAGGGATGGTGATTGGTAATTGGCAATTCTGTTGCAATTGTATAGCTAAAAAAATTTAGGATTGAATTTGCAAATGTATCGATGTTGATCAGTTCTGATTTCTGCCTACGGGCAACTTCCAAGAAATAGGGTAATGTTGCTTGGTTGTGAGTTCTGATAGAATCTGAAACAGAGAAATCTTCTTTTTTTTTTTTTTTTGGCTGATATAGAGATTACAGAGAAATATACTTTGTAAGTTGTAAGAGTTCATCCCAACTTCATGGACGGAAGTTTGAAAGCAAAAATGTTCAATGCGGCATTCATTTTAGAACGAGAGTTTGCACAATTAACCTCCAACGCAGATAAATGAGTTTTACTTTCAACGAACAGCGAATCAAATCTATCAGTTAACCAAGTAACCTACACACCTATCACAAACAATATCTAACAAAGTGAAAGTGAAAAGGCAGTTTGACTGATTATTATCTTTTTTAAGGCATGCTAACACAATGAAGTTTGACTAAGTTTCATTTCCATAAAGATCAGCTATTTTATTACTCGCGGCGCCCAACTTTTTTAGGCATGCTAAATTTGACAAAAAGAAAAGAATAAAAACTAAGATAAAATATACCATTGAACCGTGTTAAACCTTATTTTTCACAAACAATTATTTCAATAGTCTACGGCCTCAAACAAATTACATCGATAATGAGCCATGGACCAAACTATATCTTTGACAATACCAACATAGCATATTATACAAACGTTTTTCTAACTGACGAAACAAACATTCCAAGACAGAACAAAATTTATTTACTCATCTATTACAAAGCCTAGCTTTTGATGTTATGAACCTTTTAAGATAACAGCTGAACAGCAGCAATTGCAGGAATTTTTTCGCGCAGCTTCTGAGTTAGTGCCACTCGCACTGTCATCACACCGGCAGCGGGCCCAGTTAGTCGAACCTTAACAATAGGCTCCTCTATCGCTACTAGTTCAAGATCACCACCACCAGTTCCAGTCAGGTAAGGCCTCATCTCATCAAGCACCTGGATTTAGGCCATCAGATGAAATAATACTTGTCAATTGTTTCAATCAAGAATGAAGAATTCGTTATATTTGACTTACAAGTTCTGGTGCCACATTTGACATGAGAATGAGTTTACCGGTATATAACATTTTGGTGTAGCTCACAAGAGGTCACAAGTTAAGATAGAAAAAAGGATATCCAAGGGACATGGCTCCCCAGGGTCTAACATAATGACTTGCGTAACTTTGAAGGCAATTGATCCATCATTTATGCAAACAAGCAAATATAAATTGCCAATCTTTAACCCATTTTAGCATCAATGATCCAGCAAACATAAAATTGGTACACAAGCAAACTTCAATTGCCCTTGTAGAAAAGCCAAGCTTACAATTATTCTTCAATTGTGTCGTGAATAATTGCTTCAACTAAAACAAAAATAAAATCTTCATATCTTTTAAAATTTTCCATTCATGGGGGAATGGATTTGGAAACATACTCATCAAGCATCAACAACATGAGACCAGTAACCATGACCTAACCAAAGAATCAACATACATTTTCAATATTCTCAGCATTCAACTCCAGACCAGTTTCTTCATCTGAAACTGGTTCAACAGCTACAATTTCTGGAATTTTCTCCATCAGCCGGCGCTCAATGCCCAGCTTTACGGTCGTGACTGAACTTGGGCATGATCCACAAGCCCCTTGCAATTTCAACCGTACAATGTTTCCATCTATTTCATGCAATGCCACATTGCCTCCATCAGCCATGAGGTAAGGCCGGACTTCATCTAATACCGATTCAACATTCTCAGCTGTAAGAGGAAGTTCAACTACAGGAGCAGGAGATGCAACTGCTTTTATTGCTGGAGAAAGATAAGAAGGTAAGGAGAGTTAGGTTAAGTCTAAAGGATTTAATTTTGGTAAATTCTTTGTTAATGTTTCATTCAAGCATTCAAGCTGTCAGACTACGAGCTCAATTGGTGCTCAAGGAAAATGAAATTTGTTAATATGTGGCACCATGAATGTTGAAAGAGGAAAAGATACAAAGGGCGCACACATATTATTTTCTATACTGGAATAAGAAACTAACCACCTGCCTTCAAGCTTTTAGTTCAGAACAAATTGATAATGGTAAACTAAATTAGAGATATCCACTTACTTCGACGCCTCTTGGATCTCAAAAGGGACCAAAACACGGGACGAAATAGTCGACTAGACAAAGAAACCCTATACGGAGAGACTCCGATTCCTCTATTGCCTCTAAAATTGGAAGCCTATAATCAATAAAGCCATGACATTAGGATACAAAATCAAGAAGAATAGAACAGAAACAAACGATACAAAAAGAGAGCACAAGAACCTTCAAAGAGAATGAATAGGAGAAGGAAGGGGAAGGCTCTGGAGCGGCTATGCGGGAGAGAAGAGAAGGATTCCAAACCACTGTCTGCATCTCTCTCGCTCTAGGTCACAGTTCAACCTCTAATCCTCTAACTTTCGCAAATTCGATCTCTCTTGCAAGTTTGTAGGCCTTCGCGTTCTTTCCTCGAGTGCGGCTCCTAGTTTTCTGGAAATTCCTTGGGAAATCAAAGATATAAATTTGTTCGATTTTTTTTTCTCCGCCAGAAAAAGAGAGGTTGGTTCCGGTCTTCCGGAGGGGATCGGGGAGGTCCAAGGGATTGGGATCAATTTTGATTCTAAGCTCGGTTTTAATCGTCCGATTCGTATTTAATCATCGATCTTGATGAAAGTTATTTCTATTTTTATACTTTAATTTAATCTAGATGTGAATCAAACGGTTAAAATTAGACTTAAAATCAAAATTGATCTCAAACTCTTAGAACCTCCACTGATTCTCCCGAAAGAGATGCGGACTCACATTGAGCTGAAAAAGCTTTTTTTGATTTGAAAAAGATAATAAATAATTTTATACATTAAAATTCATATTTAGATTTATCATAATTATTATTAATTATGATTTTTTTTAAATCGATGGATTTTTTTAAAATCAATGTATTTTTCGTGCGAAAATGTCCGCATAAAAATTTTCCGCAGAGATGAAAGACGCATCAGTCAGAACTCAGGAGTCAGAAGACAGGTTTGAACCGGAACCGGAATTGTTCAATGTTAGTACGTTACTGTTACCTCCGGTCCGGTTTGGTTGAATGGTTATGGTTTTGCCTGATATCTTATTATTCATTCGTGCGTTCATCCCGTCTGTCACTAATTGACACCTTGTTTTGGACTGGTCCGCGCTGCTGTGGTTGGGATGACAGCAATTTAGACAATTTGATCATTTGATTGGATCCCACTAACAGAATGTAATGTAGTTCAAAATTATTCCTTAACCATTTTCTAATGAACGGTTCTAGTTTTACTCATCCGTATACATGATCCATGGCATATTCGATAGTATAGAAAGAGGCGGATGTAAGATTTTGATCGGGAGAATTATCGAATTGTAATAGTTTATTGGGTTCAAATTCATTAACTAATCGGGTACTAAATACAAAAATAATAATTTAATATATATTCTTACCTAATAAAAAATATTAAAATAATAACATTTTACATGTTAAAAATAATAACAAAATAAAGCTCAAAGTAATAGATAATCAAGTTGATATACAAAGTTTTCCTTTACGAAACTTCATATTTTGATATTTTTACATAATTATTTCATTATGCACGATATTAAATATTTTTTTCTCAATAAAAATAATTAGACAATTCAGAGGGGGTAAAAAATCTTTCTAGCGGGGGCAAATTACCGAAAATATTACCTAAAAATATTATTTTTTAAAATACAAGGGGCACCTCTATGGATCCGCTCCTGAATATAAGTACATATGATACATATCTATATCTATACTATTATATAAAGCACCTAAGAATTGAAGAGTCTATTTTTTTTTATCATGGTATGTTTTTATTATATCCATTTTATCCCTCAATTAAACGGATAATATCTATTTTTGATTGATCAAACGTATATAATCACGTCCATTTATCCCCTCTTTCTCTCCATTTCTTTCTCATCTATACTATTATTTTCATAGCACATGATTTATAAATTAGAATACTCAATATCTTTTTATTTATGTTATGATATAAAAAATTAATTTAAGGTTTAAGGTATGCGCTATAATTAGCAACTTTGTACATATTTGGTAAGAAATTAATGGTGATAATATATGCTAGAATAATTCATTTTTATTATCATAAACACCATGAATCATTAATTCATATTGTGCAAAAAAAATTCATTCAAGATTAAATCTGATTTTTATTATAGATTTTCTCTATAATTTGATGAATTTATAATTTAATATTAGATCAATGTGATTTTTTTATTTTATAATATTTTCATGTTTAAATAAAAAATTCTGTTATACCTCGATCCGCTCCTGAATATAAGTACATAATGATACATATTTTGATAATATAGGCAAAGATAATTTTTTTTCATTAATTTAACATATAAAGATATGTAAAAGAAATATTTTTCATTAGCTTACTAGATACAGATTAGAAATATTTTTCATTTATCTTATAAGATAAATGATATAGAAAATATTATATGATAGTTTTTTTAATCTTATATTTAACAGATTGTCATACCATCTTACTATTATTGTTATCCTCATCATCATCATAGTTGTTATCATTATTGTTATTGTCAATTTAATTTTTATATGTTTTATATATTTAATTTAATTAGTAATTTATGGTGAGATTGATTTATATAATATTATAATAATAGAACCAATAATTATAGTTTTTTATTTTATTACACTATGTATATGACGTGCTTGCTGTTGGAATTTAATTTGAACAAGTAAGTACACGAACATGCGGAATTTTAAATTTTTCGGTGCACAATTCAAACAAGGATCTTGCATGTGATAAAACTGAACCAAAATCATAGATCTAGACTAAACTATTGTACCTTTGATGCGTGAGTCTTCGGGGAGGCTCGGGGTAGTCTCCTTCTCGCTCGATTTGCACCGGTACCCGCAAAGACACCAAGCGTAGGCGCCCTCCAAGGTATCCACCGAGACAGCCCACTATCCGATCTCCTTCGCACTTGCTAGGATGCTAGGGAGACTCTCCTTGATCTCCTCCACACCACTGTGATTAAACTCCTTTAATCTATGTGAAAAATCTGGTGGAAGATGGGTCTCAACACATGAGATACGCGGCAGAAATTCAGCAGAGCTTCCGCGCGCGTAAGTGAAAGATCGATGGGTTTCTTGGCTGCCTAGGCCTCCTTTTATAGAGCCCCAAGGCAGGAGACTCCTCTCCCATGTCCCTAGGTAGTCTCCCCACGTTCTAGAGTGGAGAACAGCCCAAAACAGCAAAAAAACTGCCGAAAAACTGCTGAAAACGTGGCAAAACAGCTCCCAACTTCAGTCATGTCTTCTACCCACGTTTTGGCATAACCACCCACTACTTTAGGCCATGTGCAGCCATTAGAAGGGCCCTAGTTGGGCTTCATGTGTCCAGAATAGTGAGGTGTCTTGCACTATGGGTATTTGGGCCGAATGAAAGTCGAATGGGGCTGAACCGGGTTGTTTTTGCATCGTTTTCATAATTTCAGCCTATTTATCAAACCATTTGATAAATATAATTAATTAGTCATTTTCTATGACTATATATATCTCATGTTTAAGACTCAATTTAATATGTCCAACATATTAAATGATCAAGGAACGAATAGAGGCACAATCCTCTCACGGTGTGACCCTTTGGGACCTAAATTATTTAGCAATGAGATTAAACCCCTTAATCTCATAGATTGTGAGCGGCACCCAGCAATATGCATCACAACCCCTAAATAATTCAGACATGAGTGCGGTACTTATATCCCGGTCCTAGGCAACGACAATTGCCTCGTGCTTATTCTATGTCCTATGATATCCCGAATGTTGCAAGGCAAGATCATGTCATCCATTGCAATGCATTCGTATACTATGTGCACCTAGTTGGATATCATCACTCCCGTCGACAAACGAGAGAGACATCGGTCTTCTTGACTCATGCATCCCCTTCATACGAAAGACGTACACTGAGATAAAGCCCTTATGGCTGCCAGTTATGGACAACGTTAGACGATATCCACAAATGCAAATCAGACGTATAAGAAGATCATTTGTCTCAACCTAAGAATTAGCATCCAAATGAAATACTAATGACATCAAACACAATTTTTATAGTATTTCAACATGGGGTCATGTCCAATAACATGTCCAACATGCTATTTGTGTAATTAAGCCGATAACTCCTTATCGAGTGATCTGTGAAACACGATCAACACTTAACTTACATACTAATCCATTTGTGTTAATTATTGTTCCTAGATAATTAACGGATTAGGGATTTTTAGAGTTTTTCATTATAATCTTTATATATATATATATATATATATATATATATATATATATATATATATATATATATATATATATATATATGTTTCACATTTGAAGTCCAACTCAAAATATAAACAATGAATACTCAAGGAACAAATGAAATATCAAATATATCATCCTTTTACATGAAACTAAATACAATCATCCAATGATTGGCTACTAGATCACTACAACACTAACAATCTCCCACTTGAGCTAGAGCCAATCTAATATACAATCTCCATGCATAAAAGAATACAACTCTAACTAATTTGGGCAGCCCGAAGTACATCCCCATGTACATGACTCATGAAGACTCTCAATGCCAATCACACATAAACTTGATGCCCATTCCAGTTGTGTGCATCGTGTGTTTGGCCTGAGATAAGGGCTTAGTCAGTGGGTCGGCTGTGTTCGCCTCCGTATCTATCTTACAAACCTTGACATCACCTTGTTCGACAATCTCGCGAATTAGGTGATATCTCCGTAAAACATGCTTTGACTTCTGATGTGATCGAGGTTCCTTCG
>CAXKVV010001148.1:0-27195 GCA_964058805.1 Schoenoplectus triqueter | reverse complement strand
AATCAGTTCTCAACTATAATTATATATATATATATATATATATAATAAAGATACCGTGAACTTAACACAAAAAATATATCAAATCATCTTTAAATTTTAATGTATCATGCTCATTAAATTCTTTATATGAAAATCTTATGGGATGCAAAAATTTAGAGTGTTTTGAGCTCTTTAAGTCATGATTTTTAATTTTTGAAAATCAGTTTTAAAAATAACTAGCTATATACCCGCGCGTTGCAGCAGAATTTTTTATTGAAACATTAAAATATTATAAAATAAAAAATTCATATTTATCTAGTATTAAATTATAAATTCACCAAATTATAGAGAAAATATATAATAAAGACTATATTTAATCTTGGATTAGATTTTTACACAATATGAGTTAATGATTCATGATTTTTATGACAAAAAAAGTAAATTATTCTAATATATATTATCACCATTAATTTCTTACCAAATATGCACAAGATTGCTAAATAAAAAAATAAAAATTATGGAAATAATAGTATATGAAGGAAAGAAATGGAGAGAAAGAGAGAATCAATGGACACGATCGCATACGTTCGATCAACCAACAATAAATATTATCCGTCTAATTGAGGGATAAAATGGGTATAATAAAAATTTACAATGACAAAAAATGGACCCTCCAATTCTTAGATGCTTTATATAATAGTATAGATAATAATATATTCAATACTTGAACATCAACAACAAGAACAACAACAAAGCTTTTAATCCCAAATAAATTGGGGTATACTTGAACATCATTTTAAAAAAAATAAAAACGGTAACTTAAAAAGCTCAAAACACTCCAAATTTTTGTATCCCACAAGATTTTTATATAAAAAATTTAATGAGAATGATAAATTAAAATTTGGAGATGATTTGATGTAATTTTTGAGTTAAACTCACGGAAGGCCTCTGTGAGCTTGAGCTCACGGTATCTTTACTCTCTCTCTCTCTTATATATATATATATATATATATATATATATATATATATTGATTAATTTCCAAAAGAAGCTTTTGAATTTTAATTTATTCCTTAAGGAGTTTTGAATTATCTCTTGTTGATTTATTTATAGAAACACATTTGGATGTTTGAATCTATTATTTTCTGCAAAAATTATGTGATGTTTTGTTTTTTAGTATCTATTTCTTTATTTTTTAATCAAACTGTTAATTTATTTTTTTAAGTTTTTAGTGTCATTTTTTATCTCTATGCAGCGATCAATCTAATCTACTGCACTAACTAATTGTTATTTTTGTGTGTGTAGTTGGGATGTGAAATGGACTTATGTGCTCTATACAGAAAATGATGTCATTTTCAACTAAATAGTGCCGCTCTTAATATGATGCATTAGAACTATACCATCGTTGTTGATGATCATGCGTTATAATACATTGAAAAAAGTTATTCTTCTGGTTCTTAATAGATAATTGAATTAGTACAAATAAGATTGTTAATAATTATAAATAGCTTGAAAAAGCAAGGTTGTGTGCACTTACTAAAGGTAATAATATTTATCAAGATAATTGATATAAGTAAAAGCTTGGACAACTATGAATAGATAAACAATAGTTCCTTGTGCATAAATTAAAAAATATATATTGCAACAACTATTGATAACTAATTGATTTAGTATAAATAACTTTTTATGCATCTATAAATAAACTTCTATACTAAATATAAATAATCGGTATAATTGATATAAATAAGATTTTCAATAACTATCAATAATTATTTCATTTAATATTAATAGTACCTATATTCAATATAAATAGTAGCTGGAACACAAGACTAGATCTTGACTAAATTAGCTATCTATAATTATTTCATTTGATATTAATTATATTAATATTTAATATAAATATTAAATAGCAATCTGAACATAACACTAGATGCTGACCAAGCACCTAAGATGACGCTGAAGCAGTATTTGACTTTTTGTGGTCAAGTATTTGGGGATAAAATGCGGGGATATATATTTGGGGACAATTATCAGTCTCCATCTATTTAATATCAAACAACGAAGAAGAACAGAAGGGAAGCACAACGGTAATCTATTCAATTCAAATGCCGGGCAAGTGAGTAGAGATTCGGGCAGTTGTTTAATTAAAACGATCACACTTACAAGTGGGACCAGGGCAGACAAATTAATAAATCAAATGACCGTCAAACTACAATCACCAGATGAAATGAATGTTGAGCTGGCGACAAGAGATCGATTACTGCTAAATTCTCAATCAAATTCAGTTCTGTTAAACGTATTTAGATCGCCTATAAATAGGCAAGTTCGGGCAGAGAATAATGGAATAAGATTTGTCAATTTTTCTGTCTCCTTTCTTTCCTGGTCTGATAAGTGTTATTTTTTTTCTTTCCTGATACCTTTATCAGTACCCAATTTAATTACAATTTTCATCAGTTTCCTCTCTAATTCCTCAAGAATACTACTGATTCGCACTTCAGGAGTGTGAACGTGTGACAATATCTAATTAAACTGTAGTTAAATCAACCATTTATCACTTAATTTATGCAATCGATTGACAAAATTAATATAGCTTTTGTTGATAACAACATTCTCGATGCAAAATTCACAATAACTAACCAGGATCCAAATTCTAAATTTCCCAACTCCAAACTAACATGTTACTGTGACTGACTCCGTCATTTATTGGCAGTACATATTTACGGTACTAAAAGAAAACGATTTAATATTGTCAACAGAAATTTCATCCGTCCATAACTCTCACTGTGAGCAAGCGTCACCAAAGAGAGCCACATATAACAGACAATGGGCACCACCAAAACATTCAACATTCCATGCATAATAAAAAGTTATAAAATAATTAGAACTGATAACAGTTTCACCAATTCATCACAGAGATCATGCATTACAAAAACCATAGCCACATAAGCGATCATAAAATATTGGGTATCAGTGTATCACCAGAACATTCACCAATTTATGCATAATAAAACATTCACCAAAAGCAATTATAATTGATAACAAACTATTTCACAGAGATCATGTATTACCAAAACACAGCAATATAAATAAATAATCACAACTAACAGCATGCATCACCAAAAACATTCATCAATATATTCATAAATTTTCAGAACGTGGGTCAACATGTCAACCTTAAAAACCTAAGGTGGGAATTATGAACATGTCATTAGTGGTTTCACACCTTTGTCACTGAATGATGAAAATGTTCCTCTGCATATGAAGTTAGTACCTACAAAACAAAAGGAAAGAAGAAAACAACAATCTTTGCAATGAAGCATAAATCAATTACTGAAAGACTTAACAAAAATAATAGTATTTCTCATAAATGATGATTGAAGAATAATATATTTAGATAACATTACTGCAGAACATCAATGCTCCCAGACAACATGTCAAAAGGTTTTAAATAATGAACAACACCATGAAAATCAATTGTTTGAACTGCGATCAAACACAATCACAGCTTTACTTGACAACCTTGGGAAGCTCGCTAGCTTCATCACAAATTCCAGGGCATCCTTCTTGTAACGAAAGTGATCTAAATCTATAATCATCTTCTCTAGCTTAGGAGCAGTGGTCAGAAGAAACTTAGCAAACCCTAGCATTGCCACATCATCTTTGAAGCAAACTATCCTTACCATCTCTAGGTGCTGAAATGAGATCCCGTCTGTTATTCTTTGCTCCTCCCAGATGTTTTGCCTAGGTAACCCTACACTGAGTGTTTTCAATTTGAGAGCACTTCTGAAAATGCAAAGAGCTACCTCAAGCTCCTCATTGAATGTACCATGTAGGTCAATGGTAATTTTTTTCAAATGAGAGTGTGTTACCGGAAGCTTCTTTGGCATAGGCCCTGAGCTAAGGTACTGAAAAAAAGGTCAAAATGATAAATATTCAAAGCTGAGGTCAAATAAAAATATAAAACAGATCAAGCAGTTTATGCATTGCAAAAAGGAACATTAGAATGATCTTTATATAAATATTTATAAACAAAAAATACAAAAACAATGAGGCAGTTAATTATCTTTCAATTTGGTTTTACATCAGTCATGAATTGCAACTTGTCCACTCCCCAAAACTTTCAACGTTTCAAAATAAGCCCAATCAGGACTCGGATGATCTAGTTGAGAAATATATATCCTTAATTGTACCTTCATTTACATTTCATTCTTTCATAATAGATGGCTCAACTAATTGCACCTAAATTACAGTCAAACCATGTTTGTTCCTTGAACAGAAATTTCATTAGTCAGGTATGACATTCAAACGAACATGACTAAACTACAACCGGGTGGCAATAGGGATGGATAAGTTCATTTTTATATCTATTTATTCTCTTCTGTTTCCAAATATTATTATGTTGTGATCCGGATATTAAGAAGAGAAAAATAATTGAGGGGAAGCAATTTCAAGTATAGAACGTACTAGAGAAAATGTTCCACCAATTACAAGTTCTTCAATATTAGGAAGTTGACCAAGTATTCGCAAAAGTTTTCTTTCATATCCATCGTGTGTCGGTTCCTCAAATACACCATCAAGATAAATTCTCGCGGATATCAATTTTGGTGTCTCCATGTATATGTCAGTAAACCAACCAACGAAATCCAAGCTTTTGAGGTTAGGTGCACGAATGACGAGAGATCCACCATCGAGAAAGTCGGGCAGCTCCAAGCTCTCAAGCATTGGGCAACTAGAAACCAACGTCTCCAAGATAATCCCATTTAAATCACAAGCAGAAAGCTTTAGGCTGCGCAAAAGCTTGAGGCCTTAAAAAAACTCTGAGGTGCATTTATGATGCATTTTGAGATCTCCAGGTATACCAATTTATGACATGAAAAGAGGCTTGAGGGGACGTTGCAGCATCCATAGGTACCAAAATTAAGATGAAGATCCTTGATTCCATTTTGTGATAAAATGGACAACCACCAAACTATTGTCTCTCCACATTCAGCCTCACAATCTAGTTCAAAGCTCAGAATTGAACCTTGGTGCACCAACAATACCATATCCACAAATCTGACCATCTCAGATCCTATGGAATCTTCTTTAAACACCAAATATGGTATTGAGGTCCATGTGGACTTCCATTCCCTTGAAAGAGTGCTAGTTCTGATGGCCTCTTTTATTGGTAGTCTGACGAGGATGTTTTCGATTATCTGCACTGGTAGGTGGCTTATAATGTCATTTAATTCAAAACCATCTCTACTCTTTTTGTGCGGATGAACCTCTGCTCTACTCTTTTTGTGCGGATGAACATCCATTTGGAAATTTCAGATTTTCAGACTGCAAAGCATAACCATCATTTGCTTTAGAAGTATCCAAAATAGTATAAAGAAGCCTTTTTATATAACAGAACAGCAGTATATCCTGCCAAATCCTGAACAATTAAATCAAATAATTGAAACCATTATGAGGTGGCAAGGAAATAACACAAGATGATTGAGAATTCTAGCCTAACCCTAGAAACTTAGTAGGAACCAGGGTTAAGGATTAGACCTAGACACACAACTATACGCATTTTAGCAAGTACAGAGATGGATGGAGTGATTAATCGTTCAAGAAGTACCTCACAAAAACATAGAACCTTCTACGGTTCTATCATACCATTTCGGAAAATCTATCCTTCCACAACCAACTATCGATCGATTTTGGGTAAATCTGTCCTTCCACAACCAACTATCGATCGATTTTGGTGCTACCCAAACGGACCCGACTAATCTAAAGCATTTTGCAAAAGAAAACGCCTGAATGGGAAGAAACTTACCTTAGTCGCCGAGCCTCTTCAAATCGCCTTCCTCCTCTCACCGCCTCCGATTAGAAACACGATGTTTGAGGAATCGCGTCGATTCTTTCCGATTCTTCGAAAGCACAAGAACAGCCGCCGAAAAGAGGGGTTAGAAACCTGAGAGAGCTCGTGGTTTGTTTGTGTAAAATTTTAAATAATAAAAGGAGAACTATGGGGTGGGATCCGACAGTGGAGATGTATTTGTTTAGAGAGGTGTTTTTGAAAGTTTTATTGGGCAGCGGCCCACGACCCCTCATTATTATTTTTTTATTTACTCTTTTTCTTTATCTGTAAAGTTTCTCTTTCTATTGAGTTCTAAGATATGTTGGATTTTTTTTACAGGACTTGCAGCATTAGCAAGATCAATTGTTGCAAGCTTGGTTACATGTGTAAAAAAAAATCATCAGACTAAATTCAGCTCTTGAAAACTAACAAAAAAAATACTAACAAATATAGTGGCAATATTTTTCATTTTCAACATTTTATTTTGCATGTACAATGATTTTTGGACAGGTATTGCAGATCATACCTGTTTTGGATTGGCACATGACCAATTATCATATGATTCAACTCAATTTTTTATTTTCATATTTATTTGAATCAATCGGAGCCACTTAATTTTAATTTAAATATTAAATTTTAAAAAATGCATCGATTGGCCTGATGGTTAAACATTTGTACTAAAGTGCGAGGTTCAAGTCACTATGAGCATTTTTCTTTATTTAAAAATATAAATTTACCTAAAAAATATTATATTTTACATGAACTAAGTTTTATCTTTCTTGTAGATTCTATTAATTTTGGTAGAGATAACAAATATTTCTCTGTAATTATCTAGGATGATTAAATAATAATAATAATAATAATAATTATTATTATTATTATTATTATTATTATTATTAGAGTCCGACTATGGTGCTTTGCAAAGCACAGAGGCGCTGTGTGCTTTGCGCTCTTTTCTTAATTTTAAGTCAGAAATGACAAATCTGAACTGTTCAATCTAATCTTCATATCAAAATCTATTAGTAAACTAAAATTTATATTTTTTTAAATTTTTTTGCTATTTTTTCTGGTGAGGAGAAAAATGATTTGATCTGAAAATTTTGATTCATTCAAAAATGACGATTTTTGGATTATCCGAAAAAATAGCAAATAAATTCTAAAAAATATATAATTTGGTTTACTAATAGATTTGGATATGAATATTAGATTGAGCGGTAATATTTGCAAAGCACCGTAGCCTAATTCATTATTATTCTTATTATATATTATATATTACAATTTTCAAGATATAATTTTGATTTGTTTGGTAATAAATTTTTGATATACAAATCACATTAAGAAAAATTAGAAGTTACCCCTTAAAACCCAAAAATCGAGAATGCTCTATACTACCCTAGATGATCACCATGTTATTTGTCAAATTTTATTTCTAATTAAAATATAACGTATACAATTACAAGCTAATAAAGAAATTCCATGTGTCTCCTGGGATTTTAAGAAGAAAGTAAATTTTGTGTACTATAATAAATTCTTCTTCTTTTCCACATATCGCACTTGCTCAAAAATAAAGTGCTAAAAAGAAAGAAAATCTTCAGAAGATATAGATGACCAAAAAGGAATATTGATTGCTCCTTCCACGTGTCTAGCATCAAATATCTCGGGTATGTTTGCACACTTCAAATTAAAAAATTGGTTGGAAGAGTTCGCAAGTCGTTGATTTTGCATCAAGATTCGTACTTTAACATACATTGAGATCCGATATTCGCACTTTCAGTGATCATTATGAATCTCGATGCAAAATTAACGACTTGCGAACCATTCAAACTAATTTTTTGGTTCGAATAGATGCGAACGTATCACGATCCCTCTGGCAAACTTATATTTCAATTACCATCACCATTAAATAATTAAAAAGATGATGATATCATAATTACAATAATTTTTTCCTTTTGGAGTTATGTTATAGTATTCTCCTTGTACATTTTCTAACGGTACTTTCATAATTATTATCATTGATTTTGTATATTTGATTTCTAAATTATTAATTTTATAAAGAGGAAACTGTTATAACACAATAGCACTTATTATAGAGAACTAATTATTCTCCAGTTGTTATAAATATAAGAATCAAATGATAGACAATTTTGAAAGCTCGACTTTTTTTAACAATTAATTAAGCTGATCTTCCTTACCATGTCAGCAACATTATTTTTTATTTTTATACATTTTTTTTTATTTTGTTTCTTCGCGTGATGGGAGATTGAAAGAAGATGGATTTCTCCGTCTAAATTTTCGTTATTTGTTTTTCATTTCTATCCCAATCGATGCATGCGTAAATTGGAGAAATAGCGAAAATAGGAGGAAATGCAAAAAGAAAAAGGGAAAAAAAATAAACCTGACATCTATGTAGCTACGACCAGAGGAAACAAACTTGATTTTTTTTTTAAATATGTTTTTAATCTGTTCTAAATGACAATAGTGACGTCAGTATGGAGCTAAAAATCAGTATTGTAAAAAACGGTATGCGCTTGGCGGGCGGACATGATACCGCCAAGTAATTAATCGGTATGCACTTGGCGACGTCGGCGGAGGGGGCAGAGGTGGCAGATGGTAAAGTGAGTTGAGAGGAGGCGGCGGCGACGGCGAACCTGAGAAGAGCTCTCATCATAGCTTGAAGAGGTTTCCGTTATTCCTTTTCCAGAGGTTAATCTTGTGCCCAGGAGATTGAGTAAATCTCTCTCGGAAACTTCTTTAAATGGTAAAAAAAGGAACTTCTCACAATCTCAAGTAGGGGTCCAATTCACATCAATTCCGTTCAGGAACGGGGGAGATTCATTTTGAATCAATTTTTGAGTTCAGATCTCTTTCAGTCATTGATTTTATCGAGATTTATATTTATATATTTTTTATTTTATATAATGGTTGTTACAAATTTCGATACAAAATCAATGGCCGGGAGAGACTTTGAACTCAAAAATTAATTCTAAGGGTTTTGAACCTTTCCCATTCCCATTACGTTCATACCGTAGGTGTGATTTTTTTAATTTAAACGGTCAAATCATCAACAGTTATTATTTAATAATAATAAATAGTCTCGTACATCAAAATTTATATTTAGATTTTTCCAAAGACTTTGTGATTTTTTTGAGCTGTTATGGTTTCTCTGTGAAAATCTTTGCACGAAAATTCTCCGTAGAGAATACACATCCGATCCGAATTTGCATGAATAAATCCACATATGAATCTAAATAAATTATTCAATTATTTATTAGATCCACATATGAATCTTAAAAAAATGATCCGCTTTACTTTTTGAATTCGTATTTGAATCTTACATGATCTGAATCTAAATCTGAATCCGTTATAAATTTTAATTTTTAATATTTTTAAGAAATAAAAAGTTATAATTATAATAGTTAGGTTAGACTTAATATTAATTTGTTCATATTATTTAAAAAAATATATGTCATGCAAGTTAGTTTAATTAGTATTTTATTATTACATTATGTTTTATGATGTATATTATATATATTTTATTCATATTAAATATTAAAATTATTATTATAATCATTTGAATATAAATTTCAATTATGATCCGAATCTTATCCGATATCCGCTATATAAATGAATATAGATCCATATTTGAATCTTATAAATTTTTAATAAATCTGTATTTAGATCATACAAGATCCGATCCATTAACACCTCTAATCTCATGGTAACAAAAATAAATTTCAAAATTCACTGTTCTCTGATGCACGCGGATTCAGCACGGTGGCAAACTGTCAATCGACTTGCCGACCATGAAATAATCTATACTATTATATAAAGCATCTAAGAATTGGAGGGTCCATTTTTTATCAAGGTATTTTTTTATTATACCCATTTTATCCCTCAATTAGACGGATAATATTTATTTTTGGTTGATCGAACGTATGTGATCGCGTCCATTGATCCCCTTTTTCTCTCCATTTCTTTCCCTTATATACTATTATTTTCATAATATTATTTTTTTATTTAGCAACCTTGTGCATATCTGGTAAGAAATTAATGATGATAATATATGTTAGAATAATTTACTTTTCTTGCCATAAAAATCATGAATCATTAACTCATATTGTGCAAAAATCTCATTCAAGATTAAATATAGTCTTTATTATAGGTTTTCTCTATAATTTGGTGAATTTATAATTTAATATTAGATAAATATGATTTTTTTATTTTATAATGTTTTAATGTTTAAATAAAAGAATTTGCTGCAATACGCGGGTATATAGCTAGTTCAAGAAAAAAGGTCTAGTATAAATCTACGATATCTCATTAATTTGAAATTTTATATTAATTAAAATATATACACTAATTATATTAAAAATATTTAATTTATATGGATCAATTCGATCAGACTTTATCTGATACAGAACAAAAAAATAACAAAATCTAAGGACGGGTTTTCTTTATTAGTTTTCACTAGATAGCACACCCGCACTTCGCGGCGGAGTTGTACGTTTTGTTAGACCGATGTCTATTATATTTTAAATTAGCAACAAAATTATGATTTAAATTGCTTGTCAATGATGACTGATTTATTAAGGAAAAAAAAGGAGACCACTGCTTGTCAGAAAAAACGTAGCATGATTATTATAAAACGGATAATTTTATACACATTACATTAAGTTACAGAAGCACCATACAACTTTAATGAGTTGTATAATTCCATGCTCATTTATTTTTCTCTCAGTTTTTTCTTATCTTCCGCATATTGTTCATCCTATAGCAGCATCATTTTTAACTCACTTGTGTCAAGTACCACAGATGTAAAGACGCCAAAAAAAGTAAGATGCTACTCGAAATTATTTAATTTTTTATTGGCATTTCTATCGAAGATATGGCACAATGTCTGCCCTGTCAAAATATAATTAGTTAGAGTAAAATGTGAGGGGCGAGTACAATGTTTTTCCTTGTGAGAGAAAGAGTACAAATAACTATTCATATATATAAAACATACCAAGTATGAGGAACACAAAATCATTTTAAAGCCATATGCAAAATAGTAGCTAATTGTGATGCATTTCAGCAGATGTAGCCAAACATTTCGTTAGTTTCAATTTGCCAGCTCACAAAATTTTCAAATAGTTCTCCATCAATGCACCAATATAGTACCTGATTTTCTTTTCAAAAAAAACTCAAAATCACTTCTCCCGCTCCTGCTCCTGCCTCACCTCAAAAGGAAATCAGCCAGTTCTTACTCTTCCCTTATTAAAATCAACATCACAAACCTGATGAGAAAATATATTGCAATAAAAAAAAAGTACAGAGAGAAATTACATACACACCTTTTGTCTTGGATCCAACTCAATAGCGCGATCAAACTCAATCAAAGTCCTATATAAAATAGAAGAAGGGATCAGTTGACAATGAATTATTTTGACAATCTTGACAATGAATCTCTAAAAAAAATATAAAAAAATTTATAAATGTGTTATTCAACTTTTAGATGATCATTTAAATTTTATACAATTTCATTAATATTTAATAGTCCATCAAAAATCATTAAATTGGAACCGTTATAAATTATCTTTGAATGACCATTAATCTAAAAAGTAGAATAATACATCTATAAACTTTTTTTCTATATTTTTTTTGTATTTTTTTAGGGATCCATTATCAAGATGTTCAAAATAACTCATTGTCAACTGAGCCCTTCTCATAAAATAAAGTCATGAAATGCACAACAGTACATCTTGTCAACATCAACCAAACATCAAAAGTTCAATTCAATTGTACATATGGTGTCCTATCTACGATATATATTATGAAGAGCAATATATAATAAATAAATGTCATAAATTAAATGTAATATTCATTTAAGCGCCACAGAATTATTACCTTAAAAGTAATCTAAACTTTGTCAATAATTATTTATACCTCCATATAGCTGATATTATTGTAAGTTTGTCATACACTCCTATCTAATTCTGAATTGAGATAATCCAATAATCACATGGTATTTCTCTCCTTTCTCAAATAGCCAAATACACAATTTAATTTCCAGATCATGTTATTGGCAAATAAAAAAATCGTATAGACATAACAATACTCGTCATGAAAATAGCTTTCTGAAAAGAATCTCAATGCACCATTATCAGTTCATAAAAATAAATTTAATCCAAATTTTCTTATTAATCACGACATTTCTATTAATCGTCCCAAAATCTAATATCATACTTTCATTGAGCGGGAGGCAAGGGAGAGCTACTTTACTTATAGTGAGTGCATGGGTTTACAATGGGACTTGATCATGGCTAGATCGATATATATATATATATATATTTCGATAAAGAAAAAGAAATAAATAAGATATTTTAATTTTAGTTCTGCTGAACAGTAAGCTAATTCTATTTCATAATCAGATTTGGAATCCTCTAAATCAAATTTCTAATTTTCTCCTTTTAATAAGTCTCTTCATATCAGTTGAAACGGCCAAAAATCGTTTATCAATAAGTATTTCCAGAATCTGCAATCAGGTCCTTAACAAATGAAATTATGAAAGTACCAACAAGTAGGCGAGTAAACATACAGCTCATACCAGTATACTAGAAAGGTACTGGTACGAAATACCAGATAAATATTTTTTGTTTCTTCAGAGACCCTAATCTTACCAGAAATTGCAATAGGGTCCATGTAAGACTGAAAAATCAGCAATTAGCCCCTGACATGCCAGTATGCACAGAAACCTATACCAGTACAAAAACCAACACAGATTTTTCCAGAAATTGCAATTGTTTAGTACTGGATCTGAAACCCTAACATGCTCCATTTGGAACCTATTGTGAAAAAATAATACCTTCTGCTATTCTAGCACAAGTTTTGGGCCACAAAATAACATCAGAAAACCAATTTGTTGAACATGTCACTCAAGCAAATTTTACTGATAAAGCAAAGAGTTCCTGTCTGTATACTCATATTGCATATTTACGATATCTGCATGCACATGACAATGCACAAAAAATAATCACCATATGTAAACTTGAATGAAACTAAAAGAAAAAAAGAAACAAGATAGATGAAAGTTTTCAAGTTTTCACATTGATTTCATTAAATTCAATTGGTCTTTAACAAAAGAGGGAAAAACAAAATTTTGACAATATTTTGACAAACTATTCCATGAACTATGGCAAGAAGGATCCTTCTCACCCCTCCTCTTGGAGAGGGGGACCACTACAATTTCCGCCCGGAGCCACTTGTGGATGCATCTGTTGTGGAACTCGTGGCTGCACTGCCGGGAAGTTCGACACTGATTAAGTATAGTTCCGGCGCTGGGGATGATGCGGGATCATTGTTGCATGAGTGCCAGAAACAGCAGAGGTAGGTGATCAACAATATGGAAGTAACCATGAAGAGGGCATAGCCCACAATGTAGGAGATATCAGTTATCAAATCCCCGGTGTGTTCATCCATAGGGACGTCGGAAGCAGAGGCGGCGGCGGAAATGGAGCTCTCATCGTAGCTAGCTAGGCCAGAGAGGTTTCTCTCTCTTTTCTCTCCGGAGGTGATGAGACTTGAGAGGTTTATATACTTTTCTTCAATCTTTCTGTTGTGGTTCTTCAGGATGAGATTTAATGCTCTCTCCCCCTCTTATTCAAAATTTAAACTGTTCTCGTACGTTCCTAGCTATCTTTATGGTCTTATTTATTTAGAAATATAGTTTATTAGACGAGGAAATAATAGGTGGTCATTTCCAAAAATATAACTAATTTTGTGAAATTATCCTCTCTATTATTTAAGACATATCGTGGCATATACAAAATTATTACTTTTTCTCATTTTAATAAGCATGGAATTTATAAATTATTTGAATAATTCCCAACTTAAAAACACATGTTGGATCAATATTATAAGCAGCATATATAACACCATCTCCTTTCATTGGATAGAGAAATGAATAATTTCTGGATCATATTATTCGAAACTAAAAGAATCATATACACGTTTTTTTTTTTACAATAATTTGAAGCAACTATATCAATATGGGAAATTATGTTTATTTTAAAATTCAGAAATCTTGGAAAACAATATCTAGAAAGGTAAAGGCCGTTATCTAAACAATGATGAAGCATTCAATTCATGCATATAACTCGTGTAATCAATCCTATTCAATAAATATGTAGCAACGAATTTTTTATTTAATTTATACAAACGCCGAGAAGCGAAAAGATTGAGGAAGAAGAAATTGGCATATGACAAAAAGGCCAAAAGAAGAAAAAAAAATGTCATGACATGCAAAAATTGCATTCAATTTGTTTATATTTTACAGCAGATGAGCATCAAAAGTTTGTTGCTAACTTCAATATTTCCTGCTGCTGTAAAAATTAAGCAAATAATGAAACTGCTGATCATATCCTATACAACAACAATAAGTCTTTAATCCCAAATAAATTTGGGACCCCAAATAAATTGGGGGCTGATCATATCCTATATTTTGTAAAAATAATATATAAAGTTGAAATACTTTCATCATATTTTTAGCCTGTTAAGTCTTATTTCAAGATTTTTATTATTTAAATTTTTTTAAAAAACTTCATAAAAATATCAACTGACAAAATATTTTGTGTCTTAATTGCATCCACCAGTTTTCTTAAAATATATATACACAAAAGAATGTCTTAGTTGCATTAACATTTACATTGCAAGTGTGTATCATTTGACCCTTTTTAATTAGTTTTTGCCCCTTTTAGAATCTTAGGATTAACAAAATCGAGAAATTGTTTCCAATAGATGCCATTTTATGCTCATAATTATATTTGTGGAGAAATCCAATAAATGCTTCAAATAATGTTTGATATCTTAAAGATAAATAAAACAGATCTACTATAAGATAGATGAGAATTAAACCCTCAAATTTCGTATTTTTTTTTAACTTTTGACATGAACTAGTATTAACATGACATGAAAATGTGTTCAACTTTGTAAAGAAAGGGATGAGATTAGACGAACAAAGACTAGATAATATGTACTTCACACTTGTTGCTGACGGAGTTAGTAATGGGACATGATCACATCTTCACATGAACTACGACATTATTGGTGAAATCAGAGTTGTTATTTATATTGATGAAATACAATTGAGATCGTATTTTTAAGAGCTATTTTCAACAATAGATATTTTGTAGCATATCATAATATTATCTTAAAAATGGAGGCATTAAATTTTTAGCTATATTATATGTTATAGACTTGTAGTTAAGATACAACTTGCGGTGAACATCAGTTTTGGGCCTCTTTGGAACTCTTAAATTTGGGTCCAATGCACAATTGCAAAGTTACAAACTTTCTACCGTTGCCATCCGCATGAGAAGCGATTGATTTCAGTAATCGTGCAATTGTTGACAATTTCAGAGGATACCTCTCCACAAGGATCACAACACCTGGTCATTATCTCACCTCCTCTCTGCGTCCCTGACCTTCTTCAGAGCTCGAAGGAGAGAGAAGCGTTCACACGGGATCGATCGATCGATCGATTCAATCGATCCGCTTTGCAAATATCCCCCTCTTTAATCTTTCTATTCCGACGTAGGGGGCAATTGAAGGAAAAACCTAGAGGCGTATTAATCTGGGATCGAGATGAGGGGGGGAGGATGCTGTCCGTCCATGGATCTGATGCGATCGGAGGAGATGCAGCTGGTTCAGATCATCATTCCCATCGAATCTTCTCATTTGACGCTCTCGTATCTTGGCGACATCGGTCTTCTCCAATTCAAAGATGTATTAATCCCCTTTCTAACCCCTAGTTATTCAGCTTTTTACTGAATTCTTTTTCTAAATTATGGAATGGATTGGATAGGACAGTGAAATTTAATTTAACCGGGCTTTTAGGATAGTGGCAAATTGGTCTCAACCCATTAAAACCAGTTGACCTACGTTCTCGGTTGTTTGCATTTACTTATCCTATAAATTGAATAAAAATTTTTGTGATAAATTATGGTTTGTTTAAACATTTTTTAATTGTCAGTTTGAAAAAAAAAAGATAAATTCTGTTGTGAGTTGGAAGTTGGTTTAACTTGAATCTTACCTTTAAGAACACTGCAAATCATTGTGGTACAGAGCTAACATAGAGCTTCTTGCAGCTTAATGCCGATAAGAGCCCCTTTCAGCGTACCTATGCAGCACAGGTGACCACTTTTCTGAAATAGTTAAATTCATCTTACCATTTTTATAACTGATCATAGCAGGGCCATTTTTAATACAAGCTCATCATTTTTGTTGAATTATAGATCAAAAGGTGTGGCGAAATGGCTCGGAAGTTGAGGTACTTGAAAGGGCAAATGGTGAAGGCTGGCATCGTACCTTCTTTGTCCCAAGCACCTCCTAAATTTGACCTTGATGACCTCGAGGTTTGTCATCATGAAAAATATTAGTGAATGTTTCATTTCAATGCATCCAATCCAGTTCACTTGGTTTAAAATTCTTTCTATCTGTGCTTCTGTCAGAATCAAAAGAGTTCTTTTTTTTCTTTTTCTCTTGTTGAAAATTGCTTTGCTTTTTATGAACTAATATCTGTTAATGTGCGATGAAATTATGTCTGACAAGTTTATGTTAACATGTATGGATAATAGATAACACTAGCAGAAATGGAGGCAGAACTTATTGAGGTGAATGCCAACAGTGAGAAGCTGCGACGAACATACAACGAGCTCTTGGAATATGACCTTGTTCTTCAAAAGGTATGTAAATACTTATCCATTACAAAAGTTGCAGAGAAATTTCTTCCATGACACATCTGTTTTGCTCCTTTTTTTCTATCCTTTTCTTTTTCAGGCTAGTGAATTTTTTCACACTGCACAAAGGAGTGCAGTGGCTCAACCAAGGGAATCAGAAGGTCAACAATCTGCTGAGGCTTCTCTTGAAAGCCCTCTTTTACATGAGCAGGTTTGTAGCATTTGAAACATGTACTTGTACATTTAAGACTCGTTGTAAAATTAAATTTAGGTTTGTTTTGAAGCTAGACCAAACATTTTCTGGCGTCCAACTGTGAAACATTAAGTTGTAAAAATAGCTAAATTGCCCCTTATTTGTCATCTTTTGACTGAATGACTGTACACATACTTGAACTTAACATCAATTTTCTTTTCCCATTTGAATTTGAATGTATTAAAAAGAAAAGGTGCTTGAAAGAAATAGGGCCAGTATTGTGAACAATTTCTTTATCATACTAATGCAAAGGTTTGTAATACTTGCGTCTTGCGTACATCTGAAAATGGTTGGGTTCTGGCCACAGATCCTTAAAGAGTCAAATTATAGGTCTTATCTGCGAGAGTTCTAGAAGATCAAATTAATCATTAAGGCATCTCTGATTTTTTTTTCTGTTTTTTTTTTGTCGGTTTATATAGGAAATGTCAACAGATCCATCCAAGCAAGTGAAGGTAGGTTTTGTTAGTGGGCTTGTACCAAAGGATAAGGCAATGGCATTTGAGAGGATACTGTTTCGTGCCACCCGGGGTAACATGTTTTTGAGGCAAGAGCCAGTTGATAGCCCTGTCACTGATCCTGTTTCAGGAGAAAAGGTTATTGCATTTCATTTCTGTATGTAAAATTTAAATTCCATTGCTATATGTATTATGAATGTGAAGTTTTGATGTTTTCTAGATTATGCTTGTGTCGAGAAAGGAAGTCAACATATATTGCTGATGCTTTTATAATGTGATATACAGGTTGCAAAAAATGTGTTTGTGGTATTTTTCTCTGGAGAAAGGGCAAAATCCAAGATATTGAAGATATGCGAGGCCTTTGGTGCAAACCGGTATCCCTTCCCTGAAGAATTTGGCAAACAGCTACGGGCACTCGAGGAGGTAGCCTGAACTAATGAGTGATGAAAACAAATACAAGATTTATAGATTGATAACAAGTACTCTAGTCAGGGTCGTCAAGGCTAAGGATCTATTAATTGCTTTTCAGGTATCAGCAAAGTCAAAAGAGCTGAAGACCACGATAGATCTTGGTTTACTTCAACGTGATAGCATTCTGAAAAATATTGCCTCTCAGTATGAGCAATGGAGTTACCTTGTATGTTAGAAACTTGATTCCTCTGTACCATATAATACAGAACTGCCTTTATTGCTTTATTTTATTTATTGGATGGTTTACGTATTTATCCAGTACGGTACATTGATAGCTTTTGATATTATATTATTTTCTGGATGTATTATGTAGGCATTCATTCTTTAGCAGTTATCACTGGAAATTATACTATATGTACTGGTGTACACAGCCAATCCCAGGTCTATTTGTCAATTGATTTTTCAGAGGTACACGTCTTAATAATTTACAACCTAAAATTTATTAGGTGAGGAAGGAAAAATCAATTTACCACACATTAAACATGCTGAGCCTCGATGTGACAAAGAAATGTCTGGTTGCTGAGGGTTGGAGCCCAGTTTTTGCAACTAACAAGGTAACTTGACAATTAGAAGCTCTTTACATTTTTCATTCAAATTATTTATGATTTTTTGATAGGAAGTGGTTGACACTGATCTGTGTATTTAGATCAAAGATGCATTGCACCGGGCTACACTTGACAGTAACTCACAGGTTGGTTCCATTTTCCAAGTTCTTCAAACTAAGGAGGCACCTCCTACCTATTTCCAGACAAACAAGTTCACCAGTGCTTTTCAAGAAATCGTAGATGCATACGGGTTGGCACTTTCATCTATCTACAAGTTAATGTATTATGAAATTTTTGCTTGTCAATAGTCACACATGTTTATTGTGGCAAATGCAGTATTGCTAGGTACCGAGAGGCGAATCCTGGTGTTTTTACAATTGTGACGTTTCCATTTCTATTTGCTGTCATGTTTGGAGATTGGGGCCATGGCCTTTGCTTGCTTCTATGCACCCTCATCCTTATAATTCGTGAAAAGAAGCTTGCTTCTCAGGTCATCATAGAGTGCTATTTTTTTTCCATTAACAGGCTTCGAAATGTTTTATTTGCTATCACATCCTACAAATTAACAAATCATGAAATTAGCAGAAGCTTGGAGATATAATGGAGATGATGTTTGGGGGCCGTTATGTAATAATGATGATGGCTTTATTTTCAATCTATACGGGTTTAATCTACAACGAGTTCTTCTCAGTCCCCTTTGAACTCTTCGGGAAATCTGCCTATGCTTGCCTTGATCCATCCTGCAGGTATGCATGCATCTTTTGTGCCACTCAGGGATGTATGCTTTTAAAATCCCTTTTTATCAATGGGGCAATATCATGCCTGCTGTTGAAAAATGCTGAACAACCGGAAACATCATGTTTGCCCCCTTTTAAATGGGAATATTGAGATATCTTGCTATTTATTCCTCAATAGGTGATTAGTTGAATGTCGAAAAAGGCTATTTTGGTAACTTCAATGAATTTTAAGATGGAAGCATTTTTTATATCATCCATTTTTAGGGGCATATATGATGTCTTGTAGTGTTCTGCAGCCTTTTGGTGACTGTTAGTCCATACATGAAATTATCCTTGGACATTTCTTTGCAAGTACACTCGAAAGATAATAGTGTTATGTGACACTGATATTGCAGTGATGCAACAACAGCGGGTTTGGTAAAAGTGAGGCGGACATATCCATTTGGTGTGGACCCGGAATGGTATGGAAGCCGAAGCGAATTGCCATTTTTGAACTCTCTAAAAATGAAAATGTCTATCCTTCTTGGTGTTGCTCAAATGAACCTTGGCATCTTTCTTAGTTACTTCAATGGCATATTTTTTCGCAACAGCCTCAATGTTTGGTAAGTTATCCTCTTTTAGGTCCCGCTTTTGCTCACTAATACACGTACAGTTAATCCAGGCTTGCATATGTGCCTGTCAAAACCCAATTTATGTTATAATTGTGATTTTTCTTTATCTAAACCTTTATGATGAGACTTCCTTCATTTTTCATTTATTCTTTGAGAAATTGCAAATTATGCCATGTTATCAATAAGTTAGGGAGGAGAACTTGACTTCACTAATTATTAATTAAACAATCTTTTTTTTTAAATACTAGAATTGTAGTATCTTATTTTCAATTTCTTGATAAATCTGGTGCTTTTGTCAGAAATATCTTTGGTTTACTTTTATTTAAAAAAGACTTTTATAGACCATCATTATTTAAATGATGTACAGAACATTTGTTGTTCCAGAAATAATTAACTTACCTGATGCAAATGTTGTCATTGATACTCCTTTTTCCAAATGAAATCATAACATTCATTTATGTTCTATGTTATTCAGGTACCAGTTTGTTCCTCAATTGATATTCTTGAACAGTCTATTTGGTTATTTATCGGTCTTGATCATAATAAAGTGGTGCACTGGGTCTAAGGCAGACCTCTACCACGTCATGATCTACATGTTCCTCAGTCCCACTGACGAGCTCGGTGAGAACCAGCTTTTCCCTGGCCAGAAAATGGTTCAGGTTTGTCTTTTTCAATCATTTCCATATTACATCTTGATACTTTTGAAGTCCACAAATAATGACTTGAGAGACTCAAAACTATAGGCCTTTTATCTTTTTGATACTTTTGAAGTCCACAAATCTCCTACAATTAATGACTTGAGAGACTCAAAACTAGAATATATTTTTCAAAGTTCGAAGCATGGACTGCTCTATAACTGCTGGGGGAAAATAAATATACAGTGTGTATAGGTAACCTAAGAAATAGTGCACACAAGTAACATTTTGTTCTGTGTCATTTGTGAATGATTTGTGAATGATAGCTTGTTCTACTTCTATTGGCTCTCGTCTCCGTGCCGTGGATGCTACTTCCCAAACCACTTCTTCTAAAGAGACAACATGAACAGGTATGTATCCACATCTTACGTGCTTTATATGATGTCCTTTATGGTTTGTAACTAACTACTTTGATGACAGAGGCATCAAGGCCACCATTATACTGCACTAGAAAGCACTGATGAGTCAGTTGAGATAGAGCACGTTGGCCATGGAAATAACTCTCACGACCATGAAGAAGAGTTCGAATTTAGTGAAATATTTGTGCACCAGCTCATCCATACTATAGAGTTTGTTCTTGGTGCCGTATCAAATACTGCATCTTACCTTCGTCTCTGGGCCCTCAGGTACTTATTTATCTTTCAGGGGTTAAATTACTGGATATTTAATACTGGCAACATTTCTACATATCTGCAATAAGGCATTATAATTTTGCATAATTCGTACATGGCATCCCAACTAAATTGCATGCAATGTTGTTATCTTGATTCTTGACAAGTACAAAATTGAACCCAATCAAAAATCTCTGACTGGTTCGAGAAAAGTTTACACTGGATGTCCCCTTTTTTGTTAACCTATGGCTGTGTTTGTGGGATTCCTCGCAAACATAGAAAAATCAATCCATCAACAACAACAACAAAGCCTTTAATCCCAAATAAATTGGGGAGAAAAGTCAATCCATCAATATAAGTAAAAAGAAAGCTGCAAATTGTTGAATATAAATGCGATCAATAGAATGTTGGTTTTTTCCTTTTTATATCCTAATGGAATTTCTTGTGATGTTGTATCATACAGTCTTGCTCATTCAGAGCTTTCTACTGTCTTCTATGAGAAAGTGCTTCTCCTTGCTTGGGGGTAAGTTTTCACTTTGTTTAATGTAAAAAAACCATGAATATTGTTTATTCAAGTTTGATTGACTGATTGATTCTTTTTTTTGTGGGGTCAGATTCAACAATATAATAATCCTGATAGTGGGCATAATCGTTTTTCTTTTTGCGACCATTGGTGTGTTGCTGGTGATGGAAACCTTAAGTGCTTTCTTGCATGCACTGAGGCTTCACTGGGTTGAATTCCAGAATAAATTCTATGAGGGTGATGGTTACAATTTTGCCCCATTCTCTTTTGCACTCATCTCAGAGGATGAAGATTAGACCAAAAGTGAAGAAAATAATTTCAGATATTAAGTCAATGGTATGTGCTTGGCGTTCAGAGAGGCTTTTATGAACTCTTTGAATAATTTATTCGTTGATTTCCTTTGTTCGTACAATTTAGAGTACTTATTCCCTTTTATGCATGCAGAGGCGGCAATTCAGGCCTTTACTGTTTGTCATTGCCCTATCCCATTGTATTTATTTTGTACATTTTGATAGCTTTTGGGCGGAGCATGGTGTATCTATCCCGTATGATCGGAACGGGGAGAGACCGGTGAAATAATATTTGAGAAATAAATGTCTGAAATGGCTGTTCTGTTAAATCTTCTAGGTGCCATTTTTTGAAACATGGATTTTGTAAGTTGTACTGAAAATGAATTTTAATTTTTGATATCTTTTTGTACATTCGTGTGAATATATTGATTAAGTCGCAGTTTTGCATGATCTTTGTTTAAGTCCAAAGTACTCCTAATCTTTTCTTTTATATATAAGAAAGATTGAGAGAATTCTCAAATTTCATAAATGTTCATAACTGGATATCATTCAGATTTCGAACCTGCGACCTTCTAAAGTACTTCTAGTTCAAGGCAGATTCCATCTAAACAGGTAGATTTAAAAGCATAGTTAATAGATAACTGAGCTTTTGTTGGAAAACATCAAAGCAACTCCTTGTCAAGGGAGTACCGTGAATGGTAATGATATTTACTCGTTAACATCTCTTCTCTAGTTGCACAAAATGAAGAATATTTTGTAAAATTGAACGGAGTAAACTTATTTCGATCTATAGCAAAATCTCCCTTAATTTAATTAAGTTGGTGCCAAACAAGCAAGTCTAAGACTATGCCTCGAGTCCTTTGATTTGAGGGGTCCGGTACTTCGGTATGAATTACAGCACATGGTAGAGCTATCAGGTCCGGTATCTGGTACGAATTGTGACACATGTTAAAGCTATCAGATCCGGTACTCCAGTACGAATCAACGGCACATGAAAGAGCTATAACCTCTGATACTTGACAATTACTTGATAGTAGTTTCCAGCCCCATTCAATTGCATTGAGTTCTCGTGTTTTAATGGATATTGAAATGGATGAATAGCCTTATTTCTAAGGGGATTTAGTTAGCCGAGATTACGTGAATTCCTGGATGCTAACATATTTTGAACATCTCAAGCTTTTTTTTTTTTTTACAAAATCATGTAATTCGTGCATATATCTGGCTCGTGCATTAACATTTTCCAACATTCCTAAAAAAATATAAACCAGAAATTCCTACTCGTATGATTGTATCACGTACAACAAATAAGGAGCTACTATGATGGCTGATGAATAAAACATGCACTGCTCTAGCAAGAACAGCAAAGCTAATTTAAACACCTACTAATGGTACCTTATTAGATATTTTGACCAAGTTTCTATTCCTATTATTCCTTGTACTAACAAAAGTCAGCTATGCCTCCTCGAACTGCTAAACTGGTTTGTAACAGTTCGCCCCATAAATTTACCAGCCCGGCTTATACTGGAGCCGACAGCTCCTAGTCCAGACCCTATACCCGACCCAAGAGAGGCGGTCCCACCATGGCCACCAGATTCTTTCAGTTTCTGCTTTAGCTCAATTGCCTTCTTCTCTTGTTCCAAGGCTACTATTTGTTCTTGCTTTGTGAAGGGATGATACAGGACCTGGATTTTTTTTTTTTGAAGTACAAGAAAGTAATTAACAGCAAACAGATGATGAGTTTAGGAAGGAAGTTTCTATTCACTGAGAGTTTACTGAAAACATCTTCCTATACCTCCACGAGGAGTTGATTTTAATTGAAATTAAACCTATGTTATGGCTTACAGTTATACACCCTTACATGAGTCATTTACCCTACAATCCAATAGATTTTTCCTCTGTTTGTCTGTTTGTTGCAGGTACTAACAAAACGAGTTTACTCATGGGGTATACTAACTGAAATTACATAAGCAATAAATTAAGAAAGCAAAAGAATGAGACCTTGATAATAAGTGTGCCCCTATCCTTCTTGTCTTTGACTTTCAAGGTATCAAGAGAAGATAAAAGATTCAGACTTAATTCAGTAAGTGAATCATGTTGCAAACTTTTTAGTGGTAGAGCCACTACCCCGAGCTTTTTGTCTTGTTTTAGTTTATCTTCATCATATACCTGTTCAGTCATAACAAACTTCAAGTTAAAAAAAAAAAGAGCCTAAAAAGCTTGCTCTAGTACTGAATGAACAGATCAGACAAAAGCTTTTTTTTTCTATTTTTTTCCATTTTATTCTGTATTACACGACTAATCTGCACTTGAACTCAAGCAATCAAAAACACAAATAAAATTTTTAAACCCAAATCTACCCCAATTTATTTGGGATTAAAGGCTTTGTTGTTGTTGTTGTAAATCTGACCTAAATAACAACTATCCAACCAGTTAAACAACTTGATCAACAAGAAAATAGAACGTCCCAATAACTCACATTATCTTGATCAGAATCCAATCCTGCTTACTCTCTGCCAATGTAGTAATTTTGAAAGTATGGTTTAAAGAATGACAAGAGCACTTGTACCTCTAAATATAAAGACTGTGTTTCTTTGTCTTCAGCAAAGAGGTGGAAGGTTTCGTTCCATTCAGGGTTTAGGTTATCATCAATAACCCTAGTTTTAACCTTCAAGATGGGCCGAATGTAGACTATAACATATGGGTCAGATTTACCAATCACCTCCTTGTTTTTCAGTGCCTTTGCTCTCACCACTGTCACCATCAGCTTCCCTTCAGGTTTTAACTCCAAATCACTAAAAAGAGAAGTTAGGAAAATGAAATATAAAATGAAAGAAAAATTGCAAGCATCTAAATATTATATTGTCATCACTGTATCCACACTGTTTACTCAATACTACTGATTACTTGACGGTTGACAGTTGGTAAGATGATATCCTTCATAAGTGGGAATGCATTAAACAAATATTTAAGGAGAGTAAAAAAAGAATCAATTAAAAGAAAGGATGTGATAACATGCCTTGTGTCAACATTAACACCGCCAAGAGGAACAACTATTCTGTGGGGCCACAACAGCATATCCGAGATGATAGAATTTACAGTGTCCTACATGCATTACAATTGACCACGAACATTTGTTTGAAAATAATAAATTGGAAAGAAAGAAAGAAAAAAAAAGAAAGAAAGGAAGAAAGAAAGAGGAAGGAAGATAAATGATTATAAGTAACCCTACATCAATCATATCTGATAGTCCTGGCACAGCAGTAAGGCTTCCTCCAACAGCCTTTAGTGTGTAATCAATTTTCGGCTTGGGCTATTAAAGCATAACAAAGAATTATTGCCCCATTAAAATTATGTGCTTAATTTTATTATTACTGAAGGACAAAAGAGGGGATTACATACATCAGCTAGAAGAGCTACTACAACAGCAGATATGCAAGGCATCTCCTCACACAATTGAAATATGACCCTAACAACTGTAAACACCTGGAGATCCTTCAGCTGAATTAATTAGAAGATAACTTATGTCAATCATGTTGCATTATCACATATACTAAACCTCATATTCCAATTAAAAGCTAGAAATATTTGCCAATGATGAACACTCAAAAGGAACACGTGACTTTGAAATTAACTTGTTGCATGTACAAAGTGATATAAATTGCCAAAAAGAAGATAAATGATTGAAGAAGTCCTGAACAATATGTGCAAAGAGCATAATAGTGATCAATTTATAAAAATAAAATGAGATAAAGTGTTGACAAATAATGCAATGACACAGTGATCATAACTTGTACCCTCCTATAATGCAAATAGTGATGATAAAAAAATATAGTTACCATCACATCAGATCTTGGTTATTATGATTTAAACAGTAAGAAACTAATAGAAATAATATACTATGAAGTGTTGTCAGTTGTAACAACTAATTGTTAGTTTGGCCTTTTAGGATTTTCTTCAATACAACAGACACAAGACCATGGCACATTGTTTGAAACTTATCCAAAGAGAAAAGAAACCTGAATAGGAAGAGAAGCAACACGTGCATCTACTCCAAGTATAATACTGGGGTCACCACCCCATCTAAAGTCCAAGTCCATTGTTACCTGACCTTCCTTTTGTCTCTGTACTCGTATACCTTTCACCCCCATAATTAAATAGAATGTATCAACAAAACAATAGAGAAAATATTAAAGGATAGTGTACCTTTTGAAGTGACACAGCCATCCCCTGGCAGGGACGGAGACACCTTGTGGCTGGGGAGGCAATAGACCCCCCAGCCAGAATTTTTTTTTTTAAAAAAATAGCCTTATAATTATGTATATTTTCAAAAAATAATTAGAAAATTATGCTTATGTTGAAAAAAGTTTTCAATATTTACTCCCCCAACTCAAAAGTCTAGCTCCGCCCTTATCCCCCCACCCATTCACCCTAAAACCCACCATTACCAGTTTTACCACCATCAACTGCGTTACTTATAAACAGATTGTTGCTATTTGCTCCTACCAAACTACTATATTTTTCATGGCTTTATTATGACTAATTCTTTTAACATTGAACCTTTAGTCTCTAACATCTTAGATATTAAGCATTGATTATTATGACTTTGTTATTTTTCTCAAAGTGGAAATTCACTGTAAGCAAAAGAATAAGCAGTCTGTGCGGTGGGAGAGTGCCCAAAAAAGGAAAAATAAAGAAATAAATCGATAAATTAGTGTTAATATTAAAGAAATAAACCTTCAATCTTTGGTGACACATGTCCTAGAGAGAGTTTGCTAAATTTGAGGGAGGCAATGCCTGGTGGCTTGTAATCATCAAGTAGAGGTTCTACTGATTCCCTTATTACCATTGTTGCTGCCTGCACAAGTTTTTGAAGGATGCCAATTAAAGAAGCTCCTTTTTGTTCTTCTTTCTGCTTTTGTGTTGTTTTCTGTTTTTCTTATTTATTTATCTATTTTAAACAGCATCCAGCAGTTAGAGTTAGTGTAGCAAAGAGATGAGCATTGTCACTTTGGCTCTAGCTCCAGTGTCCATTACAATCTAGGAAACAAATGGAATCAAGGCAACTAGTCCTCAATATTTGGTTCAATTTATCTGAACCTTATTCTCTAAAGAGTTCATACGAATTTATATGGAAAGAACTCATTTTTTATTTGTATGGAAAAACTTGTTATGAATAGATTTTCTGAGTCAGTTCCAGAAAACTCAGAGAGTAACTAATTCATCTTTAGCTTGTTTTCCTTTGATTTTTATTTTATTTCCTATTTTCAAATAAATACAGATGTATTAGGTGCTTCTTGTGAGTAAGCAAAATCGGTAGGATCAATTTGCAGAAGACAGGGATCAAATTTACTAGATGATGAACAAGTACCATAGAAATACAAAAATATCAAGTTATGACCCATCACACATGTATACAGTACTAATGTAAAAATGTAAAAGCAAAATTACTAACCTCAGCAACAAAAGGCCAGAGCTTGCTTAGCTG
>CAXKVV010001147.1:0-35738 GCA_964058805.1 Schoenoplectus triqueter | reverse complement strand
GTAAATTTTTCAAGAGTTCACTCAATTTTACTTGATATTCACTTTTGGTCACTAAATTTGAATTTGTCCATTTCTAGTCACTAAATTTCATGATTTATCCAAAATTAATCCTTCTGTTATGTATCCCGTTAACATCTCATTTTACGTTATCTTTCTTTCTCAAATTAAGATTCCTTGCTTCTTTTTGATATCTCCATTTCTCATCCCAAGCTCCACCCCTTACAAAAGAAAAAAAATTGAAAAACAGAGAGCTCTAATAAAAAATGGTTAAGTTGTGACCAACAACCTCTAGTTCACTCTCATTACCTTCATTTCTTCAAATCTCAGCCTCCACTGCTCCTACCTCAGTCCCGTATTTGGTCTACCTCTTGGCAGTCTGACGAGTGCAAACAATATGGGAAGGTTGACATGTTTGGCTTTGTTCAATGCGAGACTGTACAAGGAGATGAAGAGGTAAGACTCGACTCACTACAGGAGAGTGTCGCACTAACATCTGACAGATCAGATGCAATAAACCATATTTACATCAGTAGGTTTATGCTAAAAGTTTTTAGCATCCGAAAGCTGATGCAAAACGCAGATGTAAATACGCTTGATGGTGATAATCAATTGCATCCGATTTTTTATTTGCATCAGCATTTTATTACATCAGGAAAGACAGATGCAAATATTAGTTTTTTACAAGCATAATACTGATGTAATTATTGATATTAGCATATGTTAATATGATAATTTCTTCTTTTATTTGCATCTAATAACAGATGATGTCTTTCATTATTAATTCATCTCAGAAATGGAAACAACAGCAAACCTGGAAATATTAATTCATCTCAGAATTTTATACAACTATCCTTATAATTACATAATTTGTTTGTAAAATGTACTAGTTAGTTGATACTGGTACAATACAGAAATTTTTATGTTCAGTAAGAAAATGAAAGAAGAATAGTCACAAAAAATAATCTTCTGTCTAGCTGTCTAGCTGTCCACCGTAAATCATCTTCTCTAGATGAAAGTTCCTTACTGTCTAGCTGCACAACAAAAAGAAATTCAAATTTATTGGAACTCATACACTCAAGCATATTAATTGTGAGCAAGTAAAATCGGATCTGACAATAGCTCACCAAAGAACTCGCTGACCAAAGAACTCACAAAGAACTGATAAAAGAAAAGAAAAGCGGATCTGATAACTCACCAAAGAACTCGCTGACAATAGCTACAGATCAACGTAGGCAAAGTCAAAATAAGAGTGAAGAGAGGCAGAGCAGCACCGTCGACAGGAGTAGAGGGAGGCAGTGTCGACGGGAGCAAAGGGAGGGTTTCTTTTCTCGCCCATCATGGGTCTGGAGGAGCCAACCAGTGGTGGCCAAGGGTTGTGCGTCGATGAACATGGCTTTAGTCTGTGGGCGCGTGTAGGTTTGCGAATCGCAGAGAGAGAAGTGGCAAAGATAGCGCGTTGAATGCGGCGCATTTAGGGTTCGCGATGAGAGAGGCAGCGAGAAGGAAGTGGGGTATAAAAGACGGTTTTAAGGTTTGGCGATGTTTCGTCTTGTATATCGACCGCTTGATCAAATTTTAAGGTTTGGCGATGTTTCGTCTTCGTAGAATTTTCGGGGGAAAAAAATCAGCGCCAACTGGAGGGAATTTATTTGCATTTGTTAAGCTGATGAAAAAAATATCATATTTATTTGCATCTGCGAGAACTAATGTAGTACTGATGTGCATCAGCATTTTAGTGCGTCTCCTCCTATTCATTTTCAGAAAAAAAATTACTACATTTACTTGCATCCGCAAATCAGATATAAATATATAGTTGCATCAGCATTTCTAATACAATATGTGCAAATCAAAATTTCGAGGAAGGAAATTTTTGTTGCTGATGCTAATAAAAAAGTGCAGATGCAATTGACCCTTTCCGGATGTAAATGCGACACTTTCCTGTAGTGACCGGCTGATAAGGTTGACTCGTTGCTCTCTGTGATGGAGACGAAGTGGCACATAACATTTCTGCCACACAAGCAGCAGCCGCAACATCCATTTTTGTTTGGTCATTTGCCTTCATTTTCTTTCATTACTATTTTTTGATGAAATCTTTCATTACTATTTTATTTTATTATTATTATTTCTTTTTTGCTTTGATGAAATCTTTCATTACTATTTTATTATTATTATTTTTCAAGTTTAAGAAAAAAATAACGGAACACAACAACAATTTAACAGAATACGTAAGGAGGGATTAATTTTAGACAAACTATGAAATTTAGTGACTAGAAATGAATAAATTCAAATTTAGTGACCAAAAAACAAAAGTGAATATCAAATAAAATCGAGACCTATTGAAAAATTTATCCGATTTCCTTTGGTCTCATGCCAATTATAAATTATTTGTTTCCATTTTGTTTTGGCACAAACCTTTATTCATTATGAAGCGAACAATTGCTAAACGGAAAAGAAAGGAAACAAACATAGCTACAATCTAACCGCAAATTCAATTATGGCTGAACGGCTGAGATTTAGTGGCATCTGATGCCACTAGAGGCAGTGGCAGCCGATCGGAACTGAACCGGATTTGAATTCCGTAACGTTTTTGTTTCATTTAAGCCGTCCGATTTTCTAAAAATGGGGGTCGCTCAAGCATCAAACGGATCGTTATAACCCAAGCGATTCATTCGGCGAGCAAAGAATTAGGTCAAGATAAAAAGAGGAAGAATCATCTCACTAATACGACACACATGCCGCGTGTGAGAATCTCACAACTCAGAGAAGCACGATCCACCACACATTTCACTGTGATCTTGTCCTTGATCTAATGTCAGCCGTCCGTTCTATCTTCCGTTCCCTTACTCTCGTTCCTCTCGAATCTCGATCTCTTCACTGGATTTTATCGTCTGATCTCGGACCACAGACCTTGAACAACATGCCATTTCCATTCACACTCCGGGCCCTACTTCGTTATTTAATATTTTAATAAATGACATTTGGTGCGTCAGTGCACCGCGACCAAGCAATCATCGACACTCTCCACTCGATTGCTTCCCTCAATGGTTTTCGCCTCTTCCTGTTGTTAGGATTAGATCCCTGAATATTTCAATGGAGATCATCTCGGTATTTGTCTTGTGCGTAACATATGATTATTTATCTCTTCTCCGCTGAGGTTTTTTACCATGGATTGGTAATTCCATTAACAAAAAGGTAATTAATTTTTTTTTCATTTACCAAAATCAGTGCTGATCGTAATCTTTTGAAATTTTAAATTTTAAATAACCTCAAAGCCTTGAAATTCCCTATTTTTGGAAGTTCTTTGGTCCTCCACTTGTACCCTTTGATCCTTTGTATAGTAAATATCTACTAGCAAACAGTAAATAATACCAATAGTTCCAGTAAATAGAAGTTCATTTTTCTGTGTAGTAAATATCTATTGCATCTAGCAATCCGTAAATAATACTATACTTATATCTATAATGAATAAAACTTCATTTCTTGTAGTGTAACCATGAATAAAAAAATGCCTGAAGTTCCTTCATTTTTCTGATATGAGATTGTACATATCTTAAAATTTTCAGGAACTGAAAAATTAGTGGCATCTAAAGCTCAGCCAAATTTCAATATGAGGCGGGAGTATCAGAAAAAGGTAACTTTTCCTACCGAGATGGACATTGAGGCCAAACCCCAAATTTGCACTGCAACTAGCCAGAATTGTGATCTTGCTGCAATGCCTAATCCAACTCAAGCAGGGGTCACTGAAACAATAGAAGAGCCTTTTGAGGGCATGGAGTTTGAATCAGAAGAGTTAGCAAAAACCTTCTACATTAACTATGCGAAGCGCACGGGCTTTCGTGCTCGTATCAGCAGGTACGGCCACTCCAGGCATGATAACTCCATAATTTCTTGGCACATAGTTTGCTCTAAAGAGGGCAAGTTGAATGTAAACAGTGTAGGGAAGTCTAAGCGGCCTAGGGTTAGTAGTCGGGTGGGGTGCCCTGCCATGGTTGTGGTTCGACTGATCAACAATGGAAAATGGATCATTACCAAATTTGAGAAAGAACATAACCATGCCTTATCACCATGTACCAAGGAGAAAAATGGTATTTCCGAGGAATACAAGAAGGTACTTTACAATAAGTTACATGAAGAAGCTATGAAGTTTGTAGCAGAGGGCTCAGTGACAGAAGAAATTTACAATGTTGCTATTGCTGCCCTGAAAGAGGCATCAGATAAGGTATCTCTAGCAAAAACGAAAGCAGCTGAAAAGGAAGTTTCGAGTGACTCAAGTTCTTCTGATCATTCTAGTACAGAAACTGTGTCAATACCAGCCGCTACTTCCTCAGGTACTATCATTAATCCCACATGTCAATTCTCATTGTCATTTATGTAATAGGAACTTTCAAGGAAGCTCATGGTGTCTTAGCAGTTGTGTAGAGCCCTGACAAACTGAAAAGGCGGTGTTTTGCAGCAGCTTCCGCCTTCCTGTTACCATCATAAGTTTACCTTAATTAATTAGGAGCGTCTACCAACGTATATTTATTAGCATCTCTTCAATTTAATTTGTCGTTTATGAGGTCTTTAGGATAACACATTAATGAATCTTCAAACAAAACAGTTGTTTATATCTCATTTGAAAAGGGGGTGTTATGCAGCAGCTTTCTGTTACCATCACAAGTTCCTTTAATTAATTAGGAACATATACCAATGTATATTTCCTAGTTTCCTTTAAATTTAATTTGCCATTTATGTTCTTTAGAATAATACATTGATGAATTTTCAAATAAACAGTTGTCGCTTCTATTATTTGATTTGGACAAATGGTATACTTTATTAAACTAGTAGGAGAAATAAACTGGATATACACCTAATGCATGAAATTTAAATGAAGTTATACATGGAAAATATAAGCGACAACACAGTTGAGCGCTACAAAGTTGTAAGATTTTGGTCAGCGTGTACTTATGTGATCTGTGTTTTTGCAACTGACTCAAGTTCTAAAGTCAAGGTCATGTTTCAAAATGAGATCCTTAATTATCAGCACAAAGTACGTTTTCACACTTGAACATGCTGGTTATTCTCCTTCAGGAGTTACCTCCCTCAATCAGTGTTTGCGCAACTGAGCAATCAACATATAGTATATGTTGTAATTTAACACTTTGGTGTTCTTAATGACTCCTATCTTTCTTGCAGTGATATTCATTTTTTTTCTTTTGCAATTCTTGACCATTTACTGTACCTTTTAACTACAGTTGTAATTTGGTTACAAGAGTCAGAATTATGGTAGTATCCCATTGATGCAATACCACTGGTTGTTAAGAAATAAGAAAGCAAGTTAATTGAGCCAATCAGAGTAGTTATACATTGTAAAGTTTTCCAATAAAGATTGTTAATGATCAAGGTGGAAAATGGATTTGTATTATAGGAAAGACACCGTTCTTTTCTTTTTTTCATTTTGTTTTTCTTAGTTTTAAATTTGTTTTTATTTGATAGTAAACAAAACAAGTTGAAATCTGTCCAAGGAAGGAATGCGTTATTTGGAAAAAAAAAACTCTGTCACCATTTCCATTTAGGAAAAATCCTAAATCATTTATTTTCTAAGCTGAAACTAAGCAAAAAAAAAAATATGAAAAAAGGCAACTGATTGAGCAATTGATGAAATAAGTTCATCTTCAGCTTATTCAGAAGAAAGAGATACCAAAAGTAATTTTAATTGAGGAAAATGTTAAATTTGAGCACAAGGGTTTTGAACTAGAACTAGGAATCCAACTATTCAGAAATAATAAAATAAGAAAGTCACAAAATAGAGGAAACCCATTAGCATTGTCGTGGGTAGGAAACAATATCACCGATTCAGTATAATGTCAAAACATCAACTGAGCAAACTATTGAAAGAAGAACATGCTATCAATTATTTAGTTTAATGTAAAACAATTTTATTCCACATTGCTATATTCTCTAAAATCAACATTCTTTATGAAATGTTGAATTAAATCATTTTCTGCTATTATTGAACAATATTCTGTTGAGGTCAATCCATAGAGATACACCAATGTGACTAGTGATTGATTTCTAGGTTTTGTCATAAACCTAACAATATGTATCTATCGCAGCTGGTGTGTCTAGAAACTTTAATAAGAAGGTATAACGGATACATGCAGTGGAATTCAACACAAAGTAATGAGTGTTCTAGAATTAGTTTACTCTGTAAAGAGGGAGGCTTGGCACTCATCTCTTTACTAGCAATTGTGGGCCAAATGAAATGGACCATGATTGTCTATTAACAGTATTAACGACACTGAAATTTAGATATATGCCTTCCAGCGATCTTATTGATTTCTTTTACGGAACATTTCATTTCAATTGCAGTCTTTCATTGAACAACAACAAAGCCTTTAATCCCAAATAAATTGGGGTAGGCTAGATATGAAACCCAATCGGAAAACATAAGATCAAAGATCTCAAATATCAGTAATAAAAATGAATATGATGGAAGAAAAAAATAAAATAAAATAATAATAATATATAAATAAAGATGATAATGATAATGATAATGATAATATGCTAATAATAGTAGCAATAATAACAATAATAATAATAGTACAATAAACCTATATTATAAAATCTATTTCTAATTTCTAAAATCCTATTCTAAAATCCTATTTTATTCTATATGTTTTAGAAGTAAAAAATATCTATATTTTTGTTTTCTCTCTGTATCCGTACAACCATATCCAAATCAGTATAAGTGCTGCAGTTAGAGCCTTTTGACAACACTGAAGACTGAAGAGCAAAAGGAGTTTGACCTGACATGTTCAAATCCCTTTTCTGCTATAGATAACTTCCTAATTTTTCCACTCTCTCTAATACTCTGCTAGTCTGCTATTGTAAATAGATGGATGCTCCGTTTATACAGTAGGTGATAGGAGTTTTCCTCGCAATCTGGTAACAGAATAATGATAGTTTAAGATGAATTTGCGGTGGTGAGGCAAGGTAAAATGACTATAATTATATTGAATTCTTTAGTCATGGTTAGATGGAGAGAATTTAGGGGATCCACACAATGCTGGTTAGGGTTTCCACAGTGCAGGCACTTTAGAGAAAAAGAGCACAGGGAGACAGCAGAAGAAGGAGAGATCGAGAGGAGTAGCGCTAAATTTGTGTAGCTTTTGCCAAACATATAGCATACGCTGATTTGAGGGCAGTTTTTGGCTAACTTTGAAATATTTTTTTCTTGAATGATAAATATTTTGTATTTGCCTTTTTTTTGACAAAATTGCTGAAGTACAAATGCTAATTTGCATCAGAGGTTAGCTAATGGTCAAGTGTACTTCATTTAATAACTCCAGAATTAGGAGCCTTTTTGCAAATACTGAAGTCTAGATAACATGTATAAAGTTTTTACTTTTTAATTTCTCTCTCTCCTCCCATCCCCTACCTGGATGCCTTTTTTATGATTACTATGTTATTATTCTTTTGGGGGGTGGGGGAGGAGGGTTTTTCTATGTATAGTTTTCTAACATCATAATACCTTTGTTATCTTACAGGTGGATCCCAACAAGCCGTGGCTACTCCCATAAAAGCCATACCTATATCCTCCAGACCTGCTGCTAAATCTGGATCATCTCCTGCTGATGCACGGATTAATGGCACGCCAGTCTCAACACCAGGCAAAGTTCCTCAGCCAACCAGTCTCGTTCATGCCACTGCCATTGCTTGTGGGGCCCGAGTTGTGCCACCAAATCAGGCCATTTCTATTGTAAAGGCAATAGAGGCGAAGATCATGTCGGGTAAGGCCATTGTAGCGAAAACACCTGTTCTTCATAAACATAAACCTTGGTCTGGCAAATGTACTAGAGATGATCATAGTTTCTATGAAAATGGAGAACATGATTAAGGGGTATGGTAACCTGGAAATCGAAGCTGTACCTACAGATTTGACTGTGTTAGTAGATAGAGAGACATGATGTGGCAAATAACCTAATACAATGACCCTCTTTTAACCCCCAACACCCCCCCCCCACCCACTCTCACCCTTTTGTTGTTATTGGAATTGAGTAGCTTTTGTAGATTACTGTAAATTATGCTTCATTTGCTGACCAAAGAGGCTAGTTGAGTTAAATTGCAAAATTTGAGACTTGAATTTTTTTTTTCCAGCTTTTCTTTATATATTTTGCTTTCTTTAGTTTCTCAGGTCCTAAACTGTAGCCTTTAGATAAGAAATTTTGTTATCATGTTATCTGCATTGTGTAAAGTAGTCTATTCACAAATTTGGTTTGGGATAAAGTTCTGGCTGCCCTCAAGTACAAGTTCGAACTCCAGTCTGGTATAAACCTCAGGTGCATTGTCTAGATGAAATTCTGGGGTGGATTTTTTACTGGTCCATTGCAGGACTGATAACTGACAGTATTCATTGGTGCAGTCCTGTTCCTGGCCTATTTGTAGAGTATTTCCTAGGTTCCATTAAAGCTAGTTGTAATATTATTATCTCATAGCTTGAGCTCGCATTGATTTTTATCTTAGTTATCAGATGAACCTTATTATAAGACGTAAACGTTCCTTGTTTGTCTAAACTTTCTTTTTGCACCTGTGGATTGCACTTGTATCAACCTAGCTTTGCAACATTCTGAAAGCCTCATGCATTTATGTTTTTCTTTCTTGGTACTAGTGCGATTCGGATTATCTTTTTGTTTCTTGGTACACGTCAATGGTTTCCATTCTGATTCCGGTGCAGAAGTACGCTTATGTATTCTTATTTAATAAAAGCTTGTTCTTTACTTGTTTTGACTCTTCTATGTTTCTTAATTCTATTGCTCAAGTAACGGGAGTTTTGGAGACATTACACGACCTAAATTACAGTAGCACAAACTACAGAGGTCACGTAAAGAACGCTCGGTACTTCATGAAAAATGAATCACAGCTCAATCTCATAAGACGATCAATAATATTCTGTCATAATGTCCATTTGATTTAGTTTTATGCAGGTGCGGGTCCACAATGTACTATGGGTAGCTGTCCTCCTTGGGTTTTTGAAAATTAGTGTTTTTCAGTAATATTTTTGGTAATTTACTCCTCTCTGGATTGTCTGATTAATTTTATTGAGAAAAAAAATTAATATCGTGCATAATGAAATAATTATATAAAGATATCAAAATATAAAGTTCCGTTGATGAATTCATCAACTTGATTATCTATTATTTTGAGCTTTATTTTGTTATTATTTTTAATATATAAAATGTTATTATTTTAATAATTTTTTATTAAATAAGAATATATATTAAATTATTATTATTTTTATTTAGTATCCGATTAGTTAATGAATTTGAATCCGATAAATTATTACAATCTAATAATTGTCCCTCTGATCAAAATTCTGCATCCGTCTTTGATTTTATGCTGCTGTAACTTGTAAAATAGGCATTCTAGTTGGTAATTACTTGCACCAATCAGTTCCAGTACTATACTGATTTTCTGGCTTAGTAATATCTATCAATGAAATTCGAAATGATACTAGATAACTCAATTAGCAAATAAGTGTAAACTCATTCAAACTAAAAGTAAATAACAATCAAGGAATGTTCCCACTCCATACAGAAATGTAAAAAGAAAATGGCACAACCCATTATTCAATAGAGTGTAAATAGAACAATCCTATTGCACTTTGTTAAGCAACATAGAGCCATAACACTCATTACACAGCTAAAACATCTACGCAGAGCACCTAGTATAAATTATACAACCATCAAAAATAAGCAACTTGGAGTCTCTTTGCTTTTGATCTTGTTGGCAAAGTGAATCCTGTAATGCTCTACAAAAATATTCATCTCGCAGAAAGCCTCAGTCGACAAATTCCCTGAAAAACCTAATTGCTCCTTCCAGTAACCTAGATTACAATATCCATGTATAACCTAACCTGGTGCATGAAACCTGTGATCTGTGTCACGCTTTTCATAAGCATTACTGCATGAAATATTACAGATGTAGATAGAGTTTCAGGATCAAGAAATACAAACCTATACTGTATGACACAAAAGAATGCACTTTCTTTGTTAATGGCACTTCAAATTCTTCCACTTTCTTTTAGCATGATCAAATTATATTATGTTAAAATTTATTTGATTCAGCAGATTTTGTAATAAAATTTTCCCCTGTTATGAATATTTTATGGCACCATTACAATATGTAAGAATATCAGGTGTAACCATTCAGAATGCACCTTAAGTACAAATCAATGTCATAGCTGTTTAGTGTTTACCATCCTTTCAGAGCACATCAATGACAGTACTAAAAGGCAGCACAAGGACTAAACCAGTCTCTATTTGGAGCAACGTCCCTTCACAAAAATGCTAAAAATGCCATATAAGACCACATCAGATACAAATATCAGCTTAAGCATTTTGCCATTGCTGCAGCCTCACAAGCCATATCTCTGACAAAGAACCTCAATCAATGAACTAAATGTAATGGAGTTGAGATCCAGACCGTCTGTTTGTTCTGAGATCCATGCAAATTCAAATCTACAGATACCCGCTTTGCACAGCATGCTCTTTCTTCAAATCAGATGCCCGCTTTATAAAAATCTTGAGAAGGGATCAAATTACCACCATTTTGGTGCCACATCGGTGCCATTAAAATTAAATATCAAATAACTATTATTTAAATTCTTAAATAATAAAACTAATTGAAAGAATATTTTGTAAATATCATCTTATATATGTATACAAAAAATTATATCATTTCGATATTATTTATATAGGCATCAAACGTTAATAAAATCAACGAACCAAATTTTACAATTTAGACACGTTACTTGATGGTTATTCAAATAAAGTTATTTTTTTTATTTTTCATATACATACAATTGAGATGATATAGAATACATCTAACGGTTCACATTTTTAAATTTATACATAAGTAAATAAATAGGCACCAAAGAAAATGGTAATTGGATCCCTTCTCAAAAATCTTATGGGATATTAAATTTCATAATTTTTTGAGCTCTCTAGTTATTTTTTAAATTATTTTTAAAATCAACCTTATTTAACATAAAAAATAATCTATTTCAAGATTGTTTTTAAAAATAATTTAAAAATTGTTAAAAATAACAAAAAGTCATAAAATTTAATATATCAAAGATTTTGAAATAAAAAAATTATTAAGTAATTTAGATTGACCATTTGAGATTTCAATTTATAAAATCTCACCTCAAAATAAATATATATTTTACTTTACGAAGCATCATAAGTCATATATATATTCTGGATCAAGACATCAGGTTCATGCCCTTTAGAATTCATGATGAGCAGCAATTCGGCGTTGTTCAAATGTACAAAAAAAAAACCAAAAATGCATCTTAAGTCTGTTTGTACAAAAGCAAGTTCACCTTCCATATGGAATTTGTGCGATAACATTATGTTCATAATTATCTGTGGTTTGCTTAGTGTAACAAGACTCGTGCATCTGTTTTCATAGTTGGCTGCTCTCTCTTTCCATTTTGGTTTAGTTCTATGTTTAGGATAGTTACTACTGTATGAGGAAGTTGTAACCTCTCAAAACATTATGTAACTTGTATGATTTCATTCAATGGAATCGGTACCCCCAGGACATTTTTTGTCAGAAAAGAAACATTATGTTCATGTTCACACTCCCTTGCATTTTTTAGCAAAGCGCCATTGTTGTATACCTATACGAGATCACATCAGGTACTCATTCCCAGGATAGACATTTCGTCGAGCATCATGGCCGCGACCTCACCAATCCGATCATCATAACAGGAGCATAGGATTGAAGATCAAGCCATGAGCCCTGCGATGACGACCCCTTGAGAGACGTCCGAGGAACCAAATGCTAGATAGGCCCAGATTCGTACCTGCATAGAATTCCATCAAGATAGCAAAAGTATATTCCTCAGGACTGTTTCCTCCACCTCGTATCTAGCGGTCAACGAAGGAAATATACGATTGTAAAAATGGATTGGATGAGGAATTTATTATGTAAAATCGGAATTGTTACAAACCGATTCAGCACGTAAAATACTAATACAGCAGATATTAACTACTAAAAATAGCCACAAACAGCCAAAAATTCATCCAACAAACACAAGAGAATAAGAGATGTTACTACAAAATATATTGAATTCAACAAGCACACAAAAGTTTAAAGTGTTTCAGCCGAATCTAAATCATCGGAGACAAATAACGTACAAACTTACTATTAATCAAGAAAATTATAAGATATTATAACAGTAATTAAATTATTAGAACAAACAATCACTCTATCTCTATTATCCTCATCAGAGGCGAAATCGAAAACGATCGATAGGAGTGTCCGTTTCAAATAAATAGAATGTTCGGATCAACAAAATAAATTATTTTTTACTGACCTACTTGACCTTTCCCTTGTAAATACAAACGGTAGTTATACGGCTGGACTTTTAACTTTCACGTCGAGAATTTCTATCCATCTACGAAGCTTACTCCATTCCTTCATCACGAAGGGCACGACCTTTATTTTTTAATGAATCGAGTGGGTGCCCGAGCGCCAGCTGGCGCCTACATTGAATCCGCCTCTGATCCTCACTCTCTCTATTTTATTAACCCCTTTCTCTTTTTTTTGTTCAAAACATATAAGAAAGAGCAGTCGCTAACCATGAAATATTATAACAATTCTAACTTTTTAGTAGCTCATTAGAGAAGTGAAGGGGTCAAAAAAATTAAATAAGAGTAAAAAGATAAGTATAAAAGCTAAGTCTGAATTTGAACCCAAAAACCTTAATTCTATGTGATGATGATACAAGGTGGCAAAGAATCAGTCCCGATGAATATGCTAATGCGAATTGAGGAGCAGATTGAAGAAACAGGTGACGCAGAAGTGCCTCTTCTCTTGGATCAAATTCAGTTCTCTCGTAAGTCGTAGGAAATGTATCGGCTGTTTCTATATAATTTTTTTCTTAGTGGACTCATTTAATAATTTAATAACAATAATTTTTACAGTCGAATTTATTTTAATAGTTAAAATAAATTTGACGATCGAAACTCGGTCCCATAAACCATAAATAAGTAATTCCAATTTGCAGGTGGCTAATCTGGCCACCGAGTAGGTTACAAACGGATCAAATACAGTTAAATAGTAGATAGTAATTTAAATTATATTCGTTTTTAATTTTCTGAATATGAATACAAGTACTGATATTCTCGGATACGAATACGGATAATGTTTTAGATATAAAAATAGATAATATGTATAAATTATAAAAGATAAATATAAAATTAACTTAATGTAAACATATATTTTTAATTTTATTACAAACATATATTTTTAATTTTAGATATGAAAATATATAATATAATACAATAAAATATTTTTTTTCAATACTATTCTTTATTTAAACATATATATTTAATTTTAAAATATTAAATTCATAATTTATATTCAATTATGGTGATAAATATTATTTATTTTTGTATAATATATATTAAATAATATATTATATATCTAATATTCGAATACGGATAATTAAGATTGAAAATTATTTTCGTATCATTTTTCATCCGAATATTGATATACAAATTATTATATTTAATTTTTTAAATAAAAACCAAATATAATTAGATATTATCCGTATATAAATTTACACCCTTACTGCCGAGCCATGTTAGAAGAAAAAGAACGAGCTGCTGAAGTGAGGTGAATGTGAATATGTATGTGATTAGATGCTCGGATAAAAAATAAGAATTATGGGTTGTTGCCTTGTTGGGCCTAATTTTGTATTTAAGTTTCTGCATCGTTTATAAATTAAAGTCACGGGCTGTTATGTCATTTTATATTAGAATAAAGGAGAATTGGCTGCTTGCTTTCTGAACTTCTTAAAAGAAAAAACAAAATTTTCATTTGTATTAAGTTTATTCTTGATTTTTTTAAATATTAAACTTGATTTTTTGAAAAAGGTGAAGAACAAACTTGGTATATATAAAAATTAGAGATCAATTTACTTTTTTGAGAAAAAAATTCAGGAACCAAAACATGAATTTTCTGTGGTATAAAAGAAGAGATTCTGCCGACTCTTCTGACTTCATTTTTTATTTTTTCGCTTATTTAAAACATAAAAAAGCTACACCTAAAATGAACAGAAAATGGCAATAACCTCAATTTAGTCACAAGTGTATGTTAGGCGCAGTGTCAAGCCAGAAACCATGGCTTGAATCGCTTGATATTATAATTGGAAAAATATACTATGCATCAAATATTGTGTCACTCATGATCAACTACACTAATAACTGAGACCTCCTAATAAGTAGATTTTTTTTAATCAATGAGAAAAATAAATAGTCAACTCTGAAATGATTATTTAATTTTTTTTAGAGAGCCAATGAGATCGATCCGAGTTTTTTTTTTCTGTTTTGTTCGTTCTTGTGATACGCATATCTCCGTTGCTATCATCTCTACTCTCTCTTTTTTTTTTTCTTCTTTCTCTCAGTATGTGTGAGTCTTAGTCATGGCAGATGAAGTGAGAAATTGAGAGCATCCGCACTAGTGTCGATTGTCAAAATTAAGATTTCATATCACATCATCAAATTGACAATCCATTTTAAGATTGATATTTCTGAATAAAATAAAATTATCAAAATGACACTGTCGGAATTAAATTTTTATTTCTCCGTTGACGTGGACTGTCAAATTTAGTCAATTATCTAATTTTGTCTAATCTCTGTATCCCTAAAATTCAAATGACAATTGTCAAATGAGATTTGACAATCAATTTGATAATATGATGTGAATACTCTGAGAGGGGTAGTGCTTAGCACTATCCTTAAAAATTGGGTTGAGTATGTTAAAGGTCGAATCTAGTGGGTCTATAAGAGAGGTAAGGATCTTTATTTGATTTTTAAGGGTAAATTTGTTTTTTGAGAGGTCGGATCTTTATTAGATACTTTGAACCTTAAAACTGATAAGAGACGAGTAAGGATTGAATTTAAAAATATATATTTTTTATTTTTTAGATTTTTTAAATATAACTAAAATATTAAACAAAATATAAAAAAATAAAGAAAATTTATAACTATGGAAGTAGAAAAATATTTTTGAATTTCTATATTTTTAAATACAATTAGAATATAAAAAATTAAAAATGATCGAATTTAAAAAAAAAGGCTGAATTTCATGAAAACCGAATTTTGTAAGAATTAGATTGAAAAGGGTATATTTCTCTGAAGTTAGGTCTGACTCTTATAAAGAGAAAGGATCGGACTAAGTTGAAAAGAGGCCAGATAAAGACTGAAGTTTTTGACGAAATGGTCGGATAAAGACTGAAGTTTAAGATCCTTATATGCTATCCCCACTAGTGGTTTGCTAAAACCCGCTGGGTACAACCCTTACCCGTGTACTTACGGTCCGTACCCGCGGTACCCATACCCGTGCCCGGGTATAGGCGGGTAAACGGGTACACGGGTACGGGTTTGAAAAGGGCCGGTCAGTTTTTTTTGGAAAAAACTCGTTGTACCCGTACCGTGTACCCGCGCCCGCGTACCCGCCGCCCATACCCGTACCCGCGTATCCGCAACACCGTACCCGCGTACCCGTACCCATTGTAATTTTCTTTTAATTAAAAATTTTGGACTACAGACTACAGTTCCATTTCAATGCGAGGGAGAAAAGAGAATCCGACAAGAGGGGAATTATTCTCCAGTCCCGGTATATGGTACTTGGTACCGTACATATATACGGATGGTATGACAAAGAGACGATGTGCGTGGTTGCTTTCACTGTGGTTATGACTTATGACTTGTGACTTGTGAGAGAGACAATCACAGACTCACAGTATCGCTGATTTGAGCTGAAGCATCAATCAATGAAATGGGCAATGGCCGATGCAAGACGGTAAACAAAAACAAGTGATGCGATGCATATTAATGCGGAGTTGAAGTTGAACCGACAAGAAAAGGAAAGGAAAAAAAGGTCAAATAATTTTACAAAAATTTATAAATTATTGCGCAGATTTAAAGAAGTATTTCCTTGTGTTATAACTATAACTTTTTATTTTTTTTTAGATAAAGATGAGATCCTACTTAATTTAAATTTAAATATTTATAAGTAACTCTTGATCTTGAATTTCAAACATACAACATCTTATTTGCATAGTATTGAACTTCAACTTTTTTTAACAAAAAAATATGAGAGTCAAATTCTCAAATTTTCATAATTTTTTATCAACTCTTTACTAAATTTTGAAAGGGAAATGTCTAGCGTCCACTCTCTTGCTCGCCATCTTTTGTCCACCCCTTTATCTGTCAACTACTATTATTTATTTATTTATTTATTAAAAAGATATAGTTGTTAATTACCGAAGTTTAAATAATTTGTATTCATATTTGTTATTAGATTTTCTTTTTTCCCTACTTTTGCGGAGGGAAAAAAGAAAATCGAATAACAGGAGTATGATTAAATTTTTATGATAAAATCGTAACACAACATCCTTTTAATTTTTATGGTTAAATTATCATTATGATCTTTCAATTAAAAATTTAAACAGACTTTAAAAATGTTCACGACAAAATTAAGGCTCTTTTGATCACTTGTTTTGCAACCGTCAAGATTAAAAGCAGCTTGATCAATTTATTATTGATACACTAAATTATCGAACTTCTAATTTTGCAACACTATCAAATCTCAAATAATCTCACTATGTGTTATAATGACGAAGCAGGTTGGCACCATTAATGTTTTTCTCTCCGAGTTATTTTTTAAACTTCTCTTATATTAATTATTCTATCACATCTTCTAGGTACATCATTTCTTCTCCTCCTAAAGAAATTTATAATGGCATACTTTTCCTTCCAAGCACAAGCTTCTCTGGTGCATATTTTACTAGCCTTTTAGTTGCAGATTTTTTTATTTTAGTAAATAAAATAAATAAATAAATGAAAATGGTAAGATTATCTTAAAAATTAGCTCATATAGTCCGGACTGAGTTTGAAACTCAGTCTCAGTTGCATGGACCGAGTTTGAAACTCGGTCCTACATTTTTTTTTACGTTTGTATGTGTGTTATATTAAAAACAAAATACAACAGTCAGTAGATTGATCTAAAATATTACAATAAAAATTAAAATAAAGTTTTATAAAGTCAAATATAAACACGATTAATGCATTATTCTAAAATAGTATCAAACAAATAGAAATATTACAATAACAATTGAAATCCAATTGTTCTGGTAAATATAACAACAAAAAATATAAACATACTGATAATCTAAATCATACTCTGTTGGAACAAGCTCGACCTCGAATTGGCAGTCTGTTGATATGATCCTCTATTTCATCCATAACCATTGGAATGTGTATCTTTCTTTTCCTTCCTTTATTGATTTTTGTTGGATCTGGTCAAATGACCGAACCGTTGTACATTGGTCAATCTTGCTTATTGTCATAACTACGCTAATGACCAAACCATGTATTAATGTAGTACTGGATGGTATAATATGGACTAACGTACTGAGTGTAATCCAGCATTCTGAATGAACAAACAACAAGCAAGTGTCGCATGGGATGCCGGTCAATTACAGTTTCTGACACCAATAATTACCAATTTTCGTCATCGCTAATTAAACCTCATATTTCATTTCTTCACTTTGTCCCTATTATTTTAAATAGAAATTATAAATTATTACTTAAATTTTAAAGTTGAATAAAAAATTATATAAGTATCGAATATTAATGTATCGATAAATCCATTTATATTGTAAACATCGTAGTTGTTGATACCCCAATCTAGTGTTATGACATCATAAGTTATCTCCTTATCATCACGATGTTTATCAGTTCGGTGACCTTTTGGGATAACACCATACTTTGGGCTTCCTAAGCTGCTGCAATTTCTCGACGCTTATAAAACTACTCAACACATTTGTGTCACGTATTCTCTACGATAACACATACCGGAAGTTATCTGACAATCCTGAATACGTTGTTCAGTGATTCTGAACCGTTGCTTGTCATTATTCCCCACCGATTGAGACCCCCCGTCTAAATGTTGTGCGCATCTTTCTCGATATAATGTGGTCACTTGCTCTGGGGTTAACTCCTTATAATGGAATTTCTCGGCTGACACTTCATCAGCTGCAGTGGGTTGGTTATTACGGTTTCCGTTATTTCGTGTCATTATGTTGGATACTTGATCTGTTGAGAGATTTCCTTGCATGATTCCTACTTTTCTTATGAACTTATGGGATGTCGGTCTAATGTTGTTAATTATTTTTACATATTCTTGCAGCTTGTTTGAAAAAAGTCTTTACTTTTTTCATATGACAATCCTTATATACATTTTGTGCAATATGTTGAGTACAATAACGGTGAATAGTCTCATCTGTTGATTCTTGTCATCTAAAATCTGGTCTCTCAAATACTCCCCTTATACCCAGATGTTGCTCTGAGATCACGGTAATTTTACCAGGACCGACAACCTCTTTACGTAACCACTGCATGAACCCACCCCGGTTTGCCACACTTTCCTCGCTTGCTACAACACCAAATGCAAGTGGTAGTAGCTGTTGCTCCGTATCATAACCACATGCCATAAATAGTTTATCGGCATACCGAACCGATAAAATCCAGTATCGATAGTTAAGACTGGTCGTAAGTAAGTCCATACTGTAATACATGGACCAAATGCCCATGCAACACGATCAAAAATTTTAACACTGAATTTTGTTGCAGGCGCTGTCTCTATGATGTATTTTGTGCCATATGTGAAATTTTGTATGGCTACTAGCAGAGACAGAAGCATTTCGTATGACCTCTCTCAACTATCAAATATGTCTGTAATTGTCAGTTCTCTTCCTCTCCATAATTTATTATAACTCGGTTGTACTGTGGGGAACTTTTATTTAACAAAACTTCTTGCTTCTTTAACTGTCATTTATAAGTTGTCTCTTAACTGATTCTTAATAATATATGCTATCATTATAGAAGTCATCTGACTGTGGTCCACCCTAGTAGCACTGTCAAATTAAGAATGCTCGAGCGGGTTTGTTCTGATCTCCCAAATACTCGTTATATTGGGTGTGACATACATCCTCCATGGACAGTTAGAATCTTTACATTTCATCACTAATTTTGATTTGCTGCTATATGTTATCTTCAATTCTATATTTCGTTGAACATGAAAATCAGTGATTTTCACTTTCAACTCTGATTTTGTACTGAACTGCTGACCGACACTAAATTATTCATCAATTCTAGGTAGTTTGCGAAAATAAGGCTCGTATGCATACGACATTGGCATAGTATCAGTAAATTGTACACAAGGGTGCTTCATTCTCCGATTGATAAAAGGAGCAGACATTTGCCACTCTTTTACTATTTTTTTCGTCATCTACCGCATCATTAATTTCATCCATATTTATATTTGTTGCATCCTAAATGTCGTCCTCCTCGACATCCAGGTGCCACTCTTCCTCTTTGTCATCCTCATCCACATCCACATCCACATTTTGTACTGAAATACAAGATGATCGCTGCTCTTGAGCTCGGGATTGGGTTCTTTCCTCGGCCATTACTGGATTACTAGTTGTAGAAATACTGGTCGGATCATAGTTATCAGAACCAGATATTAGTTCAGATATAACTACTAGCTCCAGTGTTTTATACCCGGGTAATTGATACGGAGCTGTTGTTTTAATCATTCCCCAAATTTCATCAAAAATAACCCCAAATAAGCTATAAAAAAACCACCTGAACCTGCTGGTGCAGTGATGATCCGTGCTCTAATACTAATGTTAAATTATCTAGGGAGCAGCTCCAAACCAGCATGAATCTATCTCTTCAAGTCACGAAGATTGATTGTCTCGTCGGCAGAAAAGGTGCACGCGGCATGAATATCGTAACCTGTGCCGGTTGAAGTGTTCAGGATTTGACCTCCGTGATACATATTGATCAACAATATTTTCGTCTCTACAGTATGATCAACACATTGATCATATTGTGAGTGTATTTTAGTTTTACAGCAAAAATTAATAGTCCAAACAGAAAAAATATTACGATGTTGATGAAACGAGAGTGGTGAATATGGATCAGCTTTGGATCTGTCGAAAAATAAATTTCCAGTTGGAAACTCTTGCAACAGTAACAATGGCGATTTTGAAGAATGGTTGGCTAAAGGAAGATGAAGGAGAAATGTATTAGGTGTGCTATATAATAGCAGAATGTTGTGACTGAGTTTAAAACTCGGTCTTAGATATCTGGACCGAGTTTTCAACTCGGTCCAATCACCTGTAATTTTTAAATACACACAAACGTTATAATTTTCAAATGTTGGGACTGAGTTTAATTTTTGTTGTAATATTTTAGATCAATCTACTGACTGTTGTATTTTATTTTTAATATAACACACACAAACGTAAAAAAAATGTGGGTCCAAACAACTAGGGCCGAGTTTCAAACTCGGTCCAGACTATATAGGATAATTTTTGAGATAATCTTACTATTTCTATTTATTTATTTATTTTATTTACTAAAATAAAAAAAATCTGTTTTAGTTGTCACTTTCCTAAGGATTCTGCCTTTTTATCTTTCCTATATAGTCCCTACCTCGTAGTATATAGGCAATAAATTTTATTGGCTGCTCTTACTTTATTACTTCTCCCTCTGCCTTGCCTTAGCGTACATGCCAATGACATTTTGCAAGCTCGTGGAAGGTTGACAATTCTGCTCAACCAGTCTCAAGCTTCTTTTAATTATACAAATTATAATTTTTTTTAATCAAAAAATAGGTTGTTTTTTGGACTTCTTCCCTATGCAGTTCAATTTCATAAACTCATAAAATTAAAAATATCTAATGAGGTAAATTTTCTAAGAGGTCATTTAATTTCATATAAAATTTATTAATTAGTCATATTTTTAATCACCGAATTTTGATGTTTCTTCAAATTTGATCAGAAACAAATTTGATCAAAATTAAGTGACTAAAAATTAATGATTAAAAGTTTATTGGACAAAAAAAAATGATGTAACATACTTGTGTCTCGAGTACTGATCAACCATTTCTCTTAATTTATAATTTCATCAATGTATTTTGGTACTGGTTTCATTTCTAGCCTATTCAAATTATTTTGCATTAAAGGCTGAGTTTATGAAATTTAATCTTGTTTCATCTTGAATTATGTATATATATGGTTCCTTTCCAGTTGCAGATATTATTGACTAAACGAACCAAAAAAACTTCAAACAAATTCTCGGTCGTCGGACTTCATTTTCAACATAAAATAGAAAATCATATCTCAAATTTTATGGGGAAAAGTCAGTTCTGACTTACACCAATATATAAAGCATAATAATCCAAGAGGAGGGTTCCAAACAGTACACTGTACAAGCTCATGTAAGAGAGATTTTTTTTCAGCATTAATCAGTGATTTGCCACGTTGCCTCGAAGATGAAGAAATTTCACTCACGTCTCGAACTCTTTGACAAACTCAAAGTATTTGAATAGGACGTTTCTAATAAACAAAAATAAGAAAAGAGATGATGCTTGACTTTTAATGTATTTGGGTAACCTAAAAAAATAAAAATGTTCAGACATGCAAGGTCGAAATTCGATTGAAAGTTTTTTAATCAATATTTGAAATTAAAAAACTCAAATTATCAAACAAACTGTAGTTATTGATTAGCTCCTGTCTGCTTACAATCAAACCTCTGAAATCGCGCTACATAATTTTAAGGCGTTTTCATTTACCAGTTGAACAGATGTGGTAGAAAATTTTATTCAAAACCAATTAAAATTAATTTAAAGACGTGTTTGCATAAGCACATGAGCACAAATAGATCAAACATAAATCTAAATCACAGCTATGAATAACTATTGTTGTTTAATTAAACTAGTCTTCACTATTAAAGCAAACAATTTTGCAAGAAAATCTTCTACTACTCCAGACACAACATGACTGGATCAACTGAGAAATTAATAAAGCACACCACATCATATTACTTAATTAATTACCCAGAACCTCATCTCAATCCTTTATTCTACCCCTGAACTCTTCTTCTTATTTCATTATAATGAAATATTTTAGAAATTGGGGCCCGCAGCAAGGATTTCATCGGTAAGGCTCCCGTCATTCCCGATCTTATAGGTTGAGAACACCTCAAAGTTTTTCTTGAAAAGGCCAGCAAGCTTCATCAGTGTATCTCGGTATGCCGCCTTATCGTCCCACTGTCAATCATTGTTAAGAAGTTATTACCAGTTTTTCAAGTAATCGATGACGTAATTAAAATCTTTTATTTCTGGGCAAGAAATCATAAATGAAATTGAGGGATTAAGAGATTTGGCAAAAAAATGCCAGGTGCATATTCTTACAGTGTTGATTGGATCCAATATCTCAGAAGGTACACCATCCAATGCGGTGGGGATCTCGAGACCGAACACTTCCGTCTTCTTGTAGTTTGCATTCAGGAGTTCACCAGAGTGGATGGCATCGATGATTTTCCTAGTGTATGGGAGCCTGATGCGCTTGCCCACACCATATCTAAACGAAGGAGAAAAATAACAAGCATGAAATCATCAATATTGCTTGAACAAGAAATGGATCATTGTCTCAGTGGTAAATCCAAATCAATTTCACAATTTCATCCAAAAACAGATTACACAAAAAGTTAAACCATATGAACCATCTTTTAAGAGACGTATATTGTACCTTCCACCAGACCAGCCGGTGTTAACGAGCCATCCGGTGGCACCGTACTTCTGCATTTTCTCAGCCAGCATTGCAGCGTACTTTGTTGGGTGAAGCATAATAAATGCTGCTCCAAAGCATGCAGAGAATGTGGCTTGTGGCTCTTTAATTCCATCTTCAGTTCCGGCCACCTATAACAATAATTAAGGGGGGAATTGTAAAAATTAATGAAAACCAAATTTATTCATTAGATTATATTTGGGTGAAAGTGCTAATAATACATACAAGAGCAGTGTAGCCACTGATGAAGTGGTACATGGTCTGTGCCAGGTTCAGCTTGCTCACTGGTGGAAGCACACCAAATGCATCACAGGCCAATAGGATAACATTCCTTGGGTGGGGGCCCACACATGGCAATTTTGCATTAGGGATGTATTCAATCGGATAAGCAGCCCTAGTATTTTCTGCAACATTATGCCAAAAATTATCAGTTCCGCCTCTCTTCATGAATATTATGTTTATAATTTGCTGACAATTCTGCTATTAGAAAAGGTGACATCAAGAGTATGTACCAGTAACAGACTTATCAGTGTAGTCCACCTCACGAGTATGCTCCTCAAACACAATATTCTCCAATACTATATAGAATAAAAAATATTGACGTCACTACAACTGTATTTATTGATACAAAAGAATCCTGAAATGAAAGAAACAAAGATGTTGACATAATCTAACTTACCAGTCCCAAACTTGATAGCATTCCAAATGTCAGGTTCCTTTTCCTGTGACAAGTCAATGCATTTCGCATAGCAACCGCCCTCAATATTTGAGACACCATTGTTGCTCCAACAATGCTCATCATCACCAATGAGGTACCTGTTGTGATCCGTTGACAGTGTAGTCTTTCCGGTGCCTGAAATTAAATAAACAAAGTCAATAAATCAAGCATCTTTGTTTTGCGAAGCGTCGGATGCGAGTGGGCAAAGGGGGGAGGGTGACGGCACCTTACGTTACGATCCCCCAAATCCTTACCTGAGAGACCGAAGAAGAGTGCCACGTCACCATCTTTGCCCATATTGCAGCCGGAGTGTAAAGAAAGGATTTGCCGTTTTGGCATGAGATAATGCATCACGCTAAACAGCCCCTTCTTCATTTCTCCAGCATATTGCGTCCCTAATATCACCATCTCCCTTCTTGCAAGATGTAAGTCAACACTTGTAGATGATGTCATGTAGTGTGTGTAACGATTGCATGGGAATTGACCCGCGTTGTAAATTGTGAAGTCAGGCGTCCCAAAATCCTCCAATTCCTCAGGTGTAGGCCGTATACACCTGTCACCCATCCAGTTATGGTACTATACTAGTATACTATATAGCATAATATCCCCACTGTCTCTCGAGGTAAGAGGATTACAAATATATATTGTATTTATATATGTATAATTATGTTTATAATGAGAAGAGCCAACGATCAAGATGAACTTATCTGACAAACTTGGGCCTGGCTGGGAAGCAAACCTTAGAACAGTTAGTGTCAGTATATATACTTACATGTTGTGCATGAAGAGAGAATGGTAAGCCCTTGCCGAAATGATACGCACTTTGATCCTGTTTTCTGGGTCCCAATTCAGAAATTGATCGTTCACAAATACCTAGAATATTTTGAATTTTAATTAAATTATGAGATTCCCTTCCAAACTGAACAGATGCTTATGCTAAAAGTCATAGGTCGCAATTGATACCCTTTCCTAAATGGAAAGAAGATATGGAGGAATCAATGAAGGTAGCTTATTTTGTGTGAATCCAACAGGGCAAATTAGTGGTCATAAAGATTTACCATAAAACATTTCAGAACCAGAATATTCTCCACTGAGAATCTCTATCTTTCAACAGTATAATTCAGTATTAATTTCAAGTCTCTTTATATGCGTTAATTTGGATATGGTCAGTTCTTTTTGCAAGCACTTAAAAATACATGTAAATGGTTTAATATGGAATAAGAGGTGAAGGGGCTCAATGAGCAAAAGAAAAGGATGCAAGACTTAATCAGCTCATATCGAGCTATTGACTCTTATCTTGGAGCAAATTTCACTTCAATACATGTATGGTTGTGAAATCTTATATTGTAAGGCGAGTTTAAGAAAAAGGAACCATGTAAATTTTCTCTTACCATTTTCAATTTGGAGTTCCTTATTAAAATCATGCAAGAGTTTGTTATTAAAAAAATTGGAGTCACTTAATAGTTAGTAAAATCATGCAAGCTTGATCTCAAACAAAAGAAAAAACTATTTAATTAGTACCTTATCAAGAGAATTGAGGTAATCCACAGCTCTCTCTCTATTTGTCAGAAAGGTGTGCTCATCCATCTCAATGTTGGGTGAACCCCTTCATAAACAATTATTAAATCAATTCAGCCATGTTTATGATAACTAAAAGAAACCAATAATAATAGTAATAATAAAACAAAAATATGAACTTACTTTCCCCACCAAAGTTCCTCAGAGGTTATGTCATCCTTAACAACCCTTTTGTCTCTAGGTGACCGACCCGTCTTAGCACCTGACAGAGTCGCCAATGCACCAGTGGATGTAATAAAGGTTCCTTTCTCATACTTGATTGCTTGTTCATACAACTCTGTGTACATATGAATGAAGAATGTTAATTTCAATGCTCGAGCAATATATGAGATTCTTAAAATAAGAAAAAAGATAAGCGGTTGAATGGTTGAATGACAACAAATTTTAATTACCAGCAGGGGAGAGATTGTACAGAACATGAGTGAACTTGAGGGAACTGTCACTGACACTGATAGTAGGAGTGAAGTAATGGTGATGCTCTGCGGCTGCCTTCAGTGCAGGTGACTCGGCCTTCCTTGCAGGATCACCTCTCACCACATTTGGGCCCGTCTCACGAGTCAATGATGCCAGTGATGCACTGTCAAATTATCAATCATGTGCGACATTAGTTATCGATTCATATTATACCCAATTAATTTGAATCAAGCTTGTTGAGTTCAAGATTGAATTTTAATTTATTTAAGGACCATCTTGCACAAATGAGAAGCAAACAAGATGTTGGCACTGACACATAATGTTTGTGTGTTCAGAAAAATGAACTGATACGGCTCTGACCATGACAATTAAATGATTAAGTATATGTGCAGTATTATTGACTCTCTCATTAAACAATTAAAGGTTAATTTTGGGGTTAATTGGCATTTGCTATAACTTATAATTTCTTTTTTATTGAGAATAATTATTCTATTTTTATCTGCAACATAACCTTCAATTCTATTTTACAATTCTGATTAAAAATAATAATTTCACGGGACCACCAGCATTAACTCTGCTGCATGATTTTCTTTTCTATAAATCTGCAAAAGCAAATATTGTGTGGTCCAGGTTAAGTATGGTGATCTTTTTGAAAGGTAAACTTAATACTAAGATTGATCTCGTGCCAGACACGTGCCGCCATAGTCTAACAAATTAATTTCAATTTTTTTATGGAAAAATGTCAATTCATGCGCTTGTATGGTCACCTGCACTGGTAATTTGTTTGCTTGTTTTACATGACAAGGTCATAAAGTGGCAACAGATAAATAAAAGAGGAGGGTAGAGTATAGAAAAGCCAACCAAAGGAAATGAGAAAAACTGTGATGCTTACCAATACCAACATAACACACGTGAATTTATTTCCTTTTCGTTATTGCAACCTGCTTTTCTTTTTTGACCCGTATTTGGTAAAGCTCGATACAAATTTCATAACTTTTTTTGTTGAAAATATGGACAAATATCAAAACGCTGCATTGTTTAAAACTTTAAATGCTAGGACATCTTGTTCTGCTAACCGTAAAAAAAGGTTACTATTTTTCAAAAAAATAAATTACCATTATAATATTTTTTATTTTCCAAAAAAAATTGTTTTTTTCAAAAGAACTTCGAAACTATATATATATATATATATATATATATATATATATATATATAGAGTAATGCTATGGTGCTTCGCGAAGCACAAAATTTTTTGTGCTTCGCGTTCGTATCTCGAATTTAAAAGTTCAAACGGCCGATCCAAATCGTTAAACATCATCTTCATATTGAAATATCCTTGGAGATCAAATTTTATATATTTTTTAATTTTTTTGCTATTTTTTAAATGGATATAAAGTTTGCTGATCTAACGACTTCTGCACCATCCAAAACTAGCGATTTTGTACTCATCTAAAAAATAGCAAAAAATTCAAAAAAATATAAATTTTGATCTCCAAGGATATTGCAATATGAAGATGATGTTCAACGGTTTGGATCGGCCGTTTGAACTTTTAAATTTGAGATACGGATGCGAAGCACAAAAGATTTTGTGCTTCGCGAAACATCATAGCATTACTCTATATATATATATATATATATATATATTTGGCAATCTTTTTTTTTGGTTTTTCAAATGACTAATAAAAGTCGTCTAATAAATGAAAGCACTTTTGCAGAGATATTGGTCCTACAAAAATCTGAAGAGAATCCTTTGATTCCTTTCTGACAACAAAATCACAACCTTTCCTATCAGACGGTTCTCATTTAGCCATCAACCTAACGACAGTTTTTAATAATAAGTTTTATTAAATTAATATTATTAAAAATAAGAGTGAGAAACGTAAAATTTCAAATATATAAATGGCAGCGCGCCACTGGCAGTGGCGCGTTTCATTATTTTTACGAAACGTGCCAATGTCAGTGACGCGTTTTCTTATTTTTACGAAACGCGTCACTGACAGTGGCGCGTTTACTTCTTATATATATAAAACACGCAAATAAGATGAAGACGCTGCGTGGGATTTGGACGAAACGCGCCACTAAGAGTGGCACGCTGTCATTCGTATATTTAAAATTTTACAGTTATCACTCTTATTTTTAATAATATTAATTTAATATTAATTAATAATAATAAAAACTGACCTAACGACTACTGCGTCAGAGGCATATCTTGATCCATGAGACGAAATCCGCTACTCATAGAATCGCCGAGCAAGACCCTGCTCATAAAATCAGACGATGCTCCTCGGTTTCATGATATATTGATATCTTCTTTGACGATTTTCGATAGGATCCTGCTCGGAAATTTTACGAGCAGCAAATTCGTAGCCCTCGATCCATCTACCACCCCCTTTAATATTTGCAATTTTGCATCGTCGTTTTCTTTTCAATTTTTTTTCTCTAAAAAATGATCTTTCAACATGACATAAACGAGCCTTTAAAGGTTCAGCATTTTATATATTTTCAATTAGTTTTAAATTTAACAAAGAAAAAGAATCAAGTATGTGGGACAGATTAATTACACACTATTACTCAATAAAACTTGAGCACGTTGCCCATTTTAATAGTTTAATTTATTTTTTCTGACGTAAATGGTAAACCCCTTCTTGTGTCACTTACAGTGGGCCCCAATTTCAAATCACCAAATGTGAACTTGAGAGGAATAATAAACTAGACAATAAAGAAACACATCCCAGAACTCCAAAAATGAAAAAAAAAAAGAAGGAAAATCACCTTCTATCTAATTAAAATTAGAATGAAAAATAAAAAAAAAACAGGGTGAGAGAGAGATAAAGATAGAGAGGTACAGTACCTGATGGATTGGAGTTGGAGCATCTGGCGCTCCTCCTCAGAGATGGTGGCAAAGACGGCCCCACCAGAAGCGCCATCCTTGACGGGAGTGTTCGGTGCAGAGCGCTTCCTCTGGAGCGAGTGCAGCTCATGAATCGTTTGTGCCTTCACCGGCGGCACGCTATCGTCGTGGCATATCCCATTTGTATTCTTCTTTGTGTTCCCATCACCGTTCGTTTGTATCTTCGGCAAGATGCCACTGGCAAAGCTGAAGTTCGTGTTCTCAGACTCCATCTCTGTGGCCACAAAACTTATCAGTTACAATTGATCTTATCCTTTTCTTTTAATTCTAATTTTAGCATCTACTACCTTGTGACAGTTCTCAAGGGTTCAGACTAAAATTAATGTCTGTAATGTTTCTCTACATATGAATATTTGTATAAGGGAGAAAATGCAGAGGAGAGGAAAGATGAATTCACGATGCAATAAGAGCTCACCTGGTTGAGGAGGAATAGGTGGAATGATGAGAAAATAAAAGGGATTTAAAAAACTAAAGGGGTGGAAATGGAAAAGGGGAGAATCATGCAGCAGAGGTGCTTCTGTAAGAACAGAGAAACGAAAATGGAGAGGAATGGGAGGGAAGGGAAGCGATTGAGTGTCCTTATAAGGTGCGAGCGCCTGCCAATTGTAAGTTCTAACCATGGTTAGGTAAAATCAAAAGTAATCAAAACCATGGTTACAACGACTCGGAAGTGCCAGGTTCCGATTCAGTTGGGGATCGAATTGCAAATGGATAAATGAAGGCAAAACTGGGCCGGGCTTTTGCAAAGGATATAACGGCGTACAATGAGATGAGTAACAGAATCCCAAAGACTAATCGTTTACGTCGTCTCTTTATCTCTTCCCTCCATTCCATCTTCTCCGTTGCCACACACGTCAATCCATTACCCATTAACGGAGATGTCCTGTTATTAGTTAAAAAGGGAGAGTAAGTGGAGATTTGAAAGCTCGATTAGGAACGGGGTGATGTCAAAGGAGTACAGAGAGAGAAGAGATGGGAAAGGAGTACAGAGAGAGAAGAGATGGTTGCATTGCATCCAAGCCGTCCATGACGCGGCACTTGCATCTATGCCAAATCCTTAGATCCTTATGACCTTATCCCCTCGTTTTTCTCTCCTCTTTGCACACCATTTATTTTAATACACGGTGGACTGTATAGCAATAATTCCGAAAAATAAGGTCCATTGCAAATTGTGGTGCTCCACACAGAAATAATGAAAAAAATGCGGTGTATTATTATATTTGTCCTTGTGTAAATTTATTTATATTTAATGGATTGTTGATTATCTGTTCTACGGATATGTACTTCTGTACAGTACTGAAGACTTTCCTGGAAATTAAGCCAGATGATAAGAGTAATTGAATAGTTTAAGTTAAGGATAATTTATTATATTTCTTTTGCGCTGGTCAAATAAAAATGTAAATTGACGAAATTCGAAATATAATATTTTGATGGTTGAGGTTCGCAAACTTTCGGGGAACCAACCACCTTGGTTCCTGTTTCTTTGTTATATATGTATAATTTAGTTTAAAAGAATCTTTGACATTGCGAACCTAAATTTTTAAATCAAATGAAAATTGATGTCACCCCTCCTATTTCAAAAAGAAAATGTCGAGTACCCAATTTTTTTTTCTTTGTTTATATACTATCGTAGCAGTGAATAAAATGTTTTATGGACCGAAAACGAAAAGTAGAAAGGTAGCGGCCCTCAAATTTCGGAAACATGTTGGAAATTTTATAAAAATTACAAAAAAAAATATCCCCTAAATTTATAATGGATGAAAAAAAAGATATATACTCGGTGCGGATCCAATTATCATCTCCTTAAAATTATGTTTATATATATAAACAATATTTTAAAAAATGTTACTAAAAGCAAAAAAAAAAATTATCCGCCCTTATTTTTTTTTCTTCCGAGGGGTGTAATATCACTATGTTGGAGCGTATTTTCATCAATATTACTGCACATATTATATATGAAAAATTGTCATGAGCGATAGTTCAAATTGAGGTTTTAAAATATAAACGGTCAATCAAAGTTGCTCGATTCGATCTATGGTAAAGGATTATAGGAAGCCAAAATTTTATATAATTTTGAAATTCCATTATTATTTTTTGATGGAAAAAATGACTGATTTCCAAATTCCGAGCGTCAATGGGATTAGGTGAAAACAACTAGAAATGTCATTTATATTTCAATAATTTTATAGTCAGATTTGATGGGTTTTGATAACTATTTGACCTTCATCTGTCAAATATAAATGAGGATTCAAATATGAATTAGACGTTTGGCTCTTTGCTACAATTTCATCTCTACAAAATCACAAGCAGCAAAACTGATGATAAATTTCAACAAAAGAAATGTGTTCAACATCGAAAACACGTGTGAAATTAATTAAATCTCGCTTAAAACCAGTAGCAGCTTGTCTTAATTTTGAGAATTCAATTAATTTAAACAGCAAGGAAACACGTAAGCATTGACTGAGACAAAAATCAACTGGATAAGTATGACAACCAAAATCCAGCACCAGCTTGCATTAACTAATTAAAAATCTAAGATCAATTAATCTAATTACAGTGTCCACTAAGTCGTTATCATAATAAATTAATAATCAATTTGAATGAGATTTATTTAATTATTACCATTTCTTTTTACCCGCAATAAATGTTACAAACTCATTTGTGGTCACACTGGTTTGACAAGAAGACACGGTTTTGAATCATTATTCCTATTTAATTTAATGACCTGTGCTTTGGGTAACTTTTTATTGTGAGAAGCGCTGCAGGGAATACAATATTTGCATTCATGCAGCATTATCACATTTATGTTCTCGTAAACAATTGTACTTTCTCATTTCACAAATTTACAAAATAATTACAACTAAATTTGATATTTTTTTTAGATTGAAAAATGCAGATTGGAAGTCAAAAGATGAGCATGTTACTTGAAGGAAGTTGCAACGTTATTGAAAAATATTAGATCAAGATTGATAAATAATAAAAGTGATAAGATTAATTTTGGGATAAAATCCATTACAAAGTTAGAGTCATCCGTTGCAACGGATAAGATCATCCTTTTAATAGAAAATCAAACCATCTAAACCGTTGTAACGGTTAAATTGAATATTAATGTTTTCAGGGAAAACACTTCAATATTTTAAATTGAACATATTCTTTTTTTTCAAAAGATTAAATTGAATATATTCACAGTTCACTTTGTTATTCACTCCAAAACTGATTTTTAATTAATTAATTGTTAAGATAGTGGTTTAATTATTCCGACAAAGAAACTATCTTATACGAATTTTAAACCCAAAAAAAACAAGAAAATGAACGTGCGGAACGGGATTTTTTTTTTTTTTTGCTAATTGATAGTCAGCATCCCTCGACATAAATAAGTAGGTAGATAATTTTTTATTTGATGAAACGACTTAAAAATCTGATTTTTTTTTTATTGGTTTAATTAATCGGACAATACTGTCCCAGGTAGATGGCGTGCTTGGAAGTTTGAACATAACCCAAACAAGAAACTCATCAGCCATCACATGGCGTGAAATGGGCAAAGAATTCTTCCAGGTTTTCGGACATGGCAAAAACACCACTTTATTAAAATACAAAAAAAAAACATTAAACAAGTACTCCCAGTTGATTTCATCTGATCCATATATATTAGGACGGTGATATAATGCCTCATTGTTTTATCCCAGAGTTATAGATGATCTGCATTTATATCCAAAACAATAATTTACTGTTCAAAATTCTTGGATTCATCGTATACTGCTGAATCATGTATACCATATGAAGTCTGGGTGATAAAGATATGGTTAGGGGGTGTATGTAATTCAAATGAACATAGGAATGACAAAATTGTGGATGATAAAGATTTGAAAAGTTGTTACTCAAATTAACTTAATCATATGCATAGATTCTTCAATAACAAATAATTACCTAATTAATGATAAGTAAAAAAATCAATAATAAAATCAGTTAATAATTAAAATATTGTTTAACATCATTAGTCAAATAATTAATAATCAATAATCAACTCTTGTATCAAAGATAATAAAAAAAATTCAAATTATTATCATCGTTAACTCAAATAGAAAATAAATTAAAATATAGTATAATAAAGTATTACCAATAAGTATGACTAAAAAATTAACACTAAACATGATTAAAATAATGAAATAATCTTAACAACATTAAGATTTAACAAATAGAAAACTAAAATGTGGTGGCAAATAATTGCAACTGTTACACAAAATACATATTTTTACTAACAATATCTCATAAAAAACCGAAAACCTTTTATTGGCATTGTTATTATATTAAATAATCGTCAAATAATTAATAATCAGTAATTCAATTGTACGAAATAATTGTCCTACAATTAATAATCAATAATTCAATTGTTGCATCAAAGATGATCAATAAATTATCAAATTGTTATCATCATTAATTCAAATAAAAAATAAATCATTGATTTAGTATAATAAAGTGTTATTAGTTACCATAATCAAATAAGATGAACACTAAGCACGATTAAAAATAATGAAAAATATTAACAAAATTTTACAAGTAAAAAACTAAAATGATGATAAATTAGGGCATCAAATTTATCATTTGCACTCGGTCGCCTATGATAATCAAAATTTATCGTCAACACATCAAACATCAAATCTGAGGGAGAAATTAGGGCATCTTATATTTATACTATATATTATACAATAAAAGAAAAGTGCATGTGTGTTGGTTGTTGAACTTCAAAGTTCAAAGTTCAAATGGAGAAATGCCTTGGTGTCTATCCAAACAGACAAGCCGAGAAATGCTCGTCTCCGCCGTTGAGCTGGCAACTGCCAATAGGCAATGGGAAAGAAAATATATCATTACATCCTAGAGACATGAAAAAGTGCTTCATGTTTGGTTTATGGAATTATGGGTCTGATGATAAACACGCTTGAGTTGAGCATCTTTTGAAGAAACCATCTGAAATATGTCTTGTAGTTGCCAGTTTATCTCAACGTTAAATCTATACCTTCAAATATTACAATATAATTTTATTTTAAAAGATTGATACAAGTACATACGGGTTGAAGTATTTTACTTTCCAAAAAAAATAAGGCCCAAAGAGGAAAATTCCAGTTCTTAATAAAAAAAATGTAAGCATATAAAATAATTTTGTAAATATAGAAAATTAAAAAATTGTATTAATATTAATATTAAAAATTATGAATAAAAATAAAAATGACATGGGATGAATTATTCATGTATATGTGTTTAATTTGTTTATTCATTTGAAGAATGCTAAGAAGTTATCATTATAACAACAATATAAGTTTATTATTTGAAAAAGTTGTCATTATATTCGGATCCATTGTCAATAATTTTGAAGGATAACACGGTAAAATATTTAATTCCAAAAAAAAATGAATGATATAGTTTGGATAGAGAACTCACTTCATCTGTTCAATATATTAGATCGAATTTAGAATAATTGAATTCAAAACAGTGGCGAATCTAGAGTTTCAGACAAGTGTAGGCACAAAACAAAAGACATACACATATCATTTCTCATTAGCTCTTCAACATTAATATACTAAATCTATCATTTTTTTTTAAAATGATAATTTCTAGCAATATTGAAAAATCGGAGGGGGCACCTGCTAGTACTTACCCCTTAGCAAATCTGCCCTTAAAAATCATACTATATATTACAGTGCTACAAAATTAAATTAATATAATGAAGATATCTCTAGTGCTGTTACAGAAAACTCTAGTGCGGAGAAATCATATTCATTGATCCAAGCACTAATCCTCCAACTGTCCATCAAGTGTTCTCCATCAGATCTCATCCTTCTTATGAATTGTAAATGATATATTATACTAACTCATCATTGACCTGACGAGATGGGCAAGGGCAACGTGTTTGTTCATCTCTGACAATTAAAATTTTAGAAATTTGCGTGATTTTAATAGACGAAAAGAATACTTTGGTCCTTTTTTTAATTTGTATCTTCTATCTTCGCCGTGTGAACTAAAATAATTTAATAAAATTAATATCGTAGAATTTTTACATTGAATAGTTGATTAGATAAATTTGTCTAGAGGCCAAAAAGAATTAATAACAGAAATAATTTAGTTAAATTATAATTTTTATTGCATCTGAGTTAAATTTATTGAGAAATTAGTGTCGTAGAAACTTCACATCGAGGAGTTAAATAGATAGTATGAATTTTCATGAATTTTGATGTATATATTAAATCAAAATGATTAACAACGCAAATAACTTATTTACACTGCAGTTTTTAATATATTTGAGTTATGTTTTGAGTGAAATTAGAGTCTCAGACATTTCATATTGAAAGTGAATTAGATAACTTTATAGTAGATAATATTATGAGTATTTATATATTTTTTATGAATATATTGATATAAGACCTAGATTGATAAAAAAACGCAAATAAATTATTTAAACAATAGTTTTTAATGTATCTGAGTTAGATTTTATGCGAAATTAGTATCATATAATGTTCATATTGAAATATTAATTGAAAATTTTTATAACATGCATAATTATATGTATCTATATAAATTTTTACGACTTGATGTGCTGAAAAGAGACCTAAAATGATTAATAACACAAGCAGCTTGATTAAATTGTTGGAGGTTTTTTGCAGTAGAGTAATGACGGCTAGGTCTACAGTAGCTATAGGGGTTTTTAATCGTGTAGCCAACAGTGGAGGAAGGAGATATCATCTCCTTATATAGTTGTCCTGCAAATCAGGCAAAAAATCCTATTATCCGTTGCAATGCCGTTGCAACGGATCTCGCATACGTCGCAACGATTAGACGATTCTAATCCTAAACGAGATTATCCGTTGTAATTGATGTGAGATCCGTTGCAACGGTTGTGTACTGACTACATTTAATTTTTTTTGTCGATGACATTCATTGCAACGGACATAAGAGTCTAACAGTTTAATCAAATTCCTTACATTTTTAATTATTTTAGGTCTCATTTCAACACATAAGTTCGTAAAAATTCATATAGATATACATTATTACGTATGTTATAATTTTTTCTGTTATCTTTTCGATATAAGCATTATACGATACTAATAACACACAAAACCTAACTCAAATATATTAAAAACTGATGTTTGAACATTTTTTTTGCATTTTTTTTATCATTTTTGGCCTCATATTAAAAAATAAATTCATGAAAAATCATTCAAATACTCTAAAAATTATCTAGTACGAGGTTGTCTAATTAAAACTTTAATATTAGATGTCTAAAATGATAACTTCACACAAAACATAACTCAAATATATTAAAAACTGCATTGTAAATAAGTTGTTTGTGTTTTTAATTATTTTAGCCCTAATAGCTACACATAAATTCATACAAATTCATATAAATGCTCCTAATAATATCT